>JAMZAV010002785.1:0-85413 GCA_024449915.1 Sweltsa coloradensis | reverse complement strand
AATAGTCTAGTTATCGGAACTTAAATGCTTTGAACCATATGCTGCGAGTGAATGTTTCCTTCCATAATAGTAAATTCGCCGGCTTCTTAAATAGGTAGTTGCTTTTTTAAGCTATGAAGAATCTCGGCTCAATTATTGTTAAATCATTTATAATTATCGTTGTGTGCGTGTATTTATAATATCGGTTAACTGTATTCGTGAATATATAATGGTATTTCTACCGTTTATGAGTCTCTGGAGACGACTTTACCATTCCATAATAGTAGATTGCGGCCCTCACAATAATGTAGATCACCCAAGATTTGTTTACAGTTAGTTAGTAGTAATGATTGACAGTGACAGTTCCGGTTTTGGTTCATAAAAGAGTAAAAAAACTGCACCCGAAGATCCCGCTCAAAGTAAAATAAACTTCCGTAAATCTGTCAATTTCTGTCCGATTTGACAATGAATTGGTTATTTGTCAATGGGAGGACTCCCTTGTTAATAATTTTAAAGAAAATATTGATTTTGAGACGGACCCTTAATTAACAAATTTGTAAAGGGGTTAGCCTTTGTGAATTTTTTTGCGAAAACATCAACTGCACAACAGGGCAATTCTACTACTGCCCAGGTGTAATCTTTAGTTAGTAGTTATGATTGACAGTGACAGTTCCCGTTTTGGTTCATAAAAGAGTAAAAAAACTGCACCCGAAGATCCCGCTCAAAGTTAAATAAACTTCCGTAAATCTGTCAATTTCTGTCCGATTTGACAATGAATTGGTTATTTGTCAATGGGAGGACTCCCTTGTTAATAATTTTAAAGAAAATATTGATTTTGAGACGGACCCGAAATTAACAAATTTGTAAAGGGGTTAGCCTTTGTGAATTTTTTGGCGAAAACATCAAATGCACAACAGGGCAATTCTACTACTGCCCACGTCTACTCTATAGTTAGTAGTAATGATTGACAGTGACAGTTCCCGTTTTGGTTAAATAAAAGAGTAAAAAAACTGCTCCCGAAGATCCCGCTCAAAGTAAAATAAACTTCCGTATATCTGTCAATTTCTGTCCGATTTGACAATGAATTGGTTATTTGTCAATGGGAGGACTCCCTTGTTAATAATTTTAAAGAAAATATTGATTTTGAGATGGACCCGAAATTAACAAATTTGTAAAGGGGTAAGCCTTTGTGAATTTTTAAATTATAAAAATGAAATGCACGTTGGGGCAATTCTATCACTGGCTTTAAGTACTCTATAGATAGACGTGTTGATTAACAAAGACAGTTAACGGTTTTGTTCTTTTAAATAACAAAACCCCAACCAATAGTCCAGTTCCCATTCGTATAAAGTACTGTAAATGACTCAATTTCTATCTGATTTTACAATGATTACGTTATTTGTCAATGGAAGAACCCCCTTATTAATATTCTACAAGAAAAAATGAAAAAATGAAATGCACGATGGGGCAATTCTATCACTGGCTATAAGAACTGTATAGATAGAAGTGTTGATTGACAAAGACAGTTCCCGGTTTTGTTCTATTATTAAATAACAAAACCCCAACCAATAGTCCAGTACCCATTTGATTAGTCTACTGTAAATGACTCAATTTCTATCCAATTTCACAATGAATATTTTATTTGTCAATGGAAGAACCCCTTAGTAATATTCTACAAGAAAATATAAATATCGAGTCGGACCTGTTATTGACAAATTTGCAAAGGGCCTTTGTGAATTTTTTAATGAAAAAATGAAATGCACAAGGGGCAATTCTATCACTGGCTATAAGAACTGTATAGATAGAAGTGTTGATTGACAAAGACAGTTCCCGGTTTTGTTCTATTATTAAATAACAAAACCCCAACCAATAGTCCAGTACCCATTTGATTAACCTACTATAAATGACTCAATTTCTATCCGATTTCACAATGAATAGGTTATTTGTCAATGGAAGAACCCCCTTATTAATATTCTACAAGAAAATATAAATATCGAGTCGGACCCATAATCGACAAATTTGCAAAGGGCCTTTGTGAATTTTTTAATGAAAAAATGAAATGCACGTTGGGGCAATTCTATCACTGGCAATAAGTGCTCTATAGATAGAAGTGATGATTGACAAAGACAGTTCCTGGTTTTGTTCTTTAATTAAATAACAAAACCCCAACAAATAGTCCAGTTCCCATTCAATTAACCAACTGTAAATGACTCAATTTCTATCCGATTTCACAATAAATAGGTTATTTGTCAATTGGAGAACACCCTTATTAATATTCTACAAGAAAATATAAATATCGAGTCGGACCCATAATCGACAAATTTGCAAAGGGTGCCTTTGTGAATTTTTTAAATGAAAAAATAAAATGCACGTTGGGGCAATTCTATCACTGGCTATAAGTTCTCTATAGATAGACGTGTTGATTGACAAAGACAGTTCCCGGTTTTGTTCATTAATTAAATAACAAAACCCCAACCAATTGTCCAGTTCCCATTCGATTAACGTACTGTCTGTAAATGACTCAATTTCTATCCGATTTTACAATGAATAGAATATGTGTCAATAGAAGAACCCCCTTAGTAATATTCTACAAGGAAATATAAATATCGATTCGGACCCATAATCGACAAAGTTGCAAAGGGCAATTCGAGCAATTAATTTTTTTATTAAAAAATTCACAAAGGCTAACCCATTTGCAAATTTGTCGATTATGGGTGCGACTCGATATTTATATTTTCTTGTAGAATATTTGGTTAATGAGGCGGTTCTTCTTGCAATAACTTTTATTGTGAATCGGATAGAAATTGTTTTCTTTACAGTAGGTTAATCGAATGGGAACTTGACTATTGGTTGGAGTTTTGTTATTTTCTGTAAAAAACAAACCCGATACTGTCTTTGTCAATCAACACGTCTATCTATAGAGTTTTTTTAGCCAGTGAAAGAATTGCCCCAACGTGCATTTCATTTTTTCATTAAAAAATTCACAAAGGCTAACCCCTTTGCAAATTTGTCGATTATATGGGTCCGACTCGATATTTATATTTCTTGAATAATATTAATAAGAGGGTTCTTCCATTGACAAATAACCTATTTATTGTGAAATCGGATAGAAATTGAATCATTTACAGTAGGTTAATCGAATGGGAACTTGACTATTGGTTGGGGTTTTGTTATTTTATTAAAGAACAAAACCGGGAACTGTCTTTGTCAATCAACACGTCTATCTATAGAGTTTTTTTAGCCAGTGATAGAATTGCCCCATCGTGCATTTCATTTTTTCATTAAAAATTCACAAAGGCTAACCCCTTTGCAAATTTGTCGATTATGGGTCCGACTCGATATTTATATTTTCTTGTAGAATATTAATAAGAGGGTTCTTCCATTGACAAATAACCTATTTATTGTGAAATCGGATAGAAATTGAGTCATTTACAGTAGGTTTATCAAATGGGAACTGGACTATTGGTTGGGGTTTTGTTATTTAATTAAAGAACAAAACCGGGAACTGTCTTTGTCAATCAACACGTCTATCTATAGAGTACTTATAGCCAGTGATAGAATTGCCCCAACGTGCATTTCATTTTTTCATTAAAAAATTCACAAAGGCTAACCCCTTTGCAAATTTGTCGATTATGGGTCCGAATCGATATTTATATTTTCTTGTAGAATATTAATAAGGGGTTTCTTCCATTGACAAATAACCTATTCATTGTGAAATCGGATAGAAATTGAGTCATTTTCAGTAGGTTAATCGAATGGGAACTGGACCATTGGTTGGGATTTTATTATTTAATTAAAGAACAAAACCGGGAACAGTCTTTGTCAGTAAACACGTATATCTATATTGTACTTATAGCCAGTGATAGAATTGCCCCATCGTGCATTTCATTTTTTCATTGAAAAATTCACACCCTTTTGCAAATTTGTCGATTATGGGTCCGACTCGATATTTATATTTTCTTGTAGAATATTAATAAGTGGGTTCTTATATTGACAAATAACCTTTTCATTGTATATACTAGGGAAACGCCAAAGTCATTGATAGACGAGTGAGTGACCCATGTGTTGAGAACCCGGGAACATCCCCTTTCCTCCCCTATACCTAAGGCTGGATCTAGCCCAGTATGGGGAATGATACCGGGTATTAAACACATGGCTCTCTCACTAATCTATCAACGACTTTGGCGTTTCCCTAGTCTAGTTGGCTAAAGCGCCCTTATACCCGGAATGTGGGAGACCTGGGTTCAATCCCCTGGTCGGATAAGATTTTGTAGTTTTTGGATTGTATTTAAAAAATATTAGTCATGTTTTGAAATGCATATAACGCAGTTTAGTCTACATCAACTGTGACAATACTATGGAAAACATAGCCAGTACAAAATACAAGTAAATATTGCAAGGTTTATTCAATCTCCCAGCGGAATTGGGGGTACCTTGAACATGCAAGTTTTTATAGACCTAGTTTGTCACTGCATAAATGCATTACAAAAAAAATTCCACTGCCTCCATCGCAACCGAGTAGCATCTAAGAAGTAGTAATTTTTTTTAAAGATAAACCATTGTCGTTAAAAGAATTCCTACACATGTTAGGCCTATTTTTCAGTTTATTATTACTTGTAGGTTAAAATCGAAATGGATTGTGCTATTTTGTTAGCAGTTCTCAGTTACCTGGTCACGGATGTTTGTTTAAAATTTCAGCTCAATCTATTTGGCCGTTCGGCCGTATGGGATCTGACTGACAGACGTTGGACACAGTCACGACGAAGCCCGATCGAGTAGCGTTATAGACTTCGTTTCGCTGCGCTCACTCGTCTATTAAACGTACCTCTAATAATAAGACAACAATTTTGTATAACATAATTCAAAATTCAAATTATATATTTAACGAATGTACAGCCGTGGACATAATTATCAAATTAAATTGAATCAAGGTATCTGTACCACAATGAGCAACCTCGTAGTACTGCGACCAGGAAGACACTGACTGAAACTTATCGATGCTCTTAGTCCTGGGTCTTGAAGACAATTCTAGGATCTTGTGTAATGTCTTTGATCCAGTATTCTACGTATCCAGTTGAGACGTAGACCACTGCACGGGCATCTAAGCCACATAGAGAAGCACCGTAGAACTGACCCCAGGAAGCAACGCCCACAGTAATGAGCTCCCCACCGCGTATCCTGCAGAGCAAGCCACCACCAGAATCTCCAGTACAGATGTTGTCGACCGTATTGTTGGAGTTACGCGCACATATGTAGTAAGTCTCAAATGCGTCTGGAGTAAGGCCTAAATGACTACAAAAACTGTTGTTCCCCACTGTCACGTGGATATAATGAAGTCTTCCGTCATTTGCTGGTCTAGATGGATTTGATGTTTCGTATTGTTTACCGTAGCCCTGAGAAATACAATCTTGAAGCAAGTTCTTGCGGCCACTAAGGAGAGCAGAGGAGTTCACGTACTCGTTGAACTCGATGTTCCTCTTGACCTTGATAAGGGCGACGTCTACACCAAAGACCGACAAAGTCTTACCATCAATACAGTCATGTCGCTTTATTCTTGCATCGTAATGTGATTTGTACCCCTCAAATATGAATGGTGGGCAATCATTGCACTGAGTGTGTATCTTGATCACTTCGTAGGTACTGTTGTACCTACAACATAGATTGATGAAATCAGCAAGATCAACCAAGTAAATTATTAAATACATTTTGCATCCCGTCTGGGTCCTGGGTAGAAATTGGCTCAGGACATGGAACTACAAATCGTAAAAGGCGAGGAAAGAGAAAAAGTCCATCACGCAAACACCAGCTAGACTGTAGGGTATTTTGAGTATTACTTACACTTAATTTTCACACAGACAGACAGAGCTCGCATCTAGTTTTGGTAAATTCAGTTTATTTTTTAAACTGAGAGATACTCCCTGCCCTCCCTTTCCTGTTCCCCGACAGGGCCCGGGGTAGAATTGGCCCAGAGCATGGCTCTGATAATCGTACAAGGCGATTCAAGAGAAAAAGTCCACCTCGCAAACATCAGCTAGTATAAGAGGGGAGTACATAACTCAATAAAACTGGAGGCGAGTTTTGGCAATAGTCATCGGGGACACTTCCCCTTTCCCTTGACGACCTTCCCGACGACGATGACAATGACAAAGGCGATTTTGATCGCAACGTGAGAACCCCCGTTCTTCCCCCTACACGTGGCTGGTTCTGATCAACTTGGGCCCCTAGTCCCCATATCCCCTAGGCTAGAGTGGAGCCTAACGGTTGACGCGCCCTTAATCCAAATAAACCAAATCACTCCAAAATGTCTTTAACTTTATTGAATAATGTGTGATAATGATGAGGAAAGGGCTTCTTCTAGTTAGAGTATAGGCCTAGCGAGATGGTCGTGGCCTATACACCAACCCGTCGTCTGTGTGGCTACGTCGGTACAGATACGGGCAGGGCAAGCAATGCGCGGCTGTCAGAATCACCGGACTATATGATGAGGCAGACAATATACCGACCTGTCGTCTATGGCTATAGGGACAGATGGCTCACGAGGTCAAACAAGACTAGAGTAATGCGGACAATAGACGAGCCGTCAGATCGAGCACCCAGAGAGACAATACCACCTCGTCGGCTAGTATGGCTACGTCGGTACAGATACGGGCAGGGTAAGCAATGCGCAGCCGTCAGAATCCACCTCGGACTTATGATAATTCCAGTGCACTTCATTGTGATCTTTGAGATTCGACTAGTATTCGTCAAGTCCACATAGTCTGCATCAACAACAATGCGAACAGTGGACGGGAACATTCCGGGTGGGGCAATGTCTCCACCGTGGACCCTAGAGCTAGAGTCTTGGTCGTCCAGCCGTTCTGTGTTGCCTGGAAAACAAGTCCAATCAACCTTGAACATTAGGAGTAATCTCAGCCACCACTAACTTGAAACGGCGACATGAAAAACTTCTTATTTTCCCTCTCCCCACCCGTGGCTGGTTCTCACCAGCATGAGCCTCTCCTTCTCACATCCCCTAGGCTAGAGTAGCGCATAATATCCTAACGATTTACGCGCCATAAACCAAATAAACCAAACATGTCATAATAAACATTTTTCCTTATTGGATTTGCGACAGGCATCTTGGCATGTGGTGCAAAATAAATAAATTGGATATGATGTCCCCACTGACTTACAAAGTTCGTCCTCCTGCCTCTCGACTCTTATGTAGAGAGGACGTATTTTTCGAATTCGAATAGGCCTCACACGTCTAACTCGCGGATATCTCTTAGCCAGTGAAAAGGTTGATCCCAGATGTGCAAACACATTAGTAATGATTGACATATGTACAAGATCGCGCCGCATTGACTCTTGAGAACGCTATTTTATTTAATTTATTAACGTCATCTATTCAGTATAAACTGATTACAAGAGACAACTAATAATCTATATGACAACCAAGATGCCTTGCGCACGCAATTTGATTTCTCCCAAACATATGAAGAACTTCTAGCATATGATAAGGGCGACTAACTTTCTAAATGACTCATTCAAAGTTATTTATTTAACAAAATGTAAATATATTCAAAAAAAACATTAAATTTTTATTCAAATAAATTATTTTTCATTTGCTATTACCATCATCTCTATAATTTTATTTTATTTCATAAAATGAGAAAACAATATAATCATCAAACACGCCATAAACTCATTTCATTAGCTAACAATACCACAAGTGGTGAAATATTACCTAACAATGACGACCGCGACGTGAGAACCCACCCCCCTTTCCCCCCCTAACCATGGCTGGTTCTGATCGGCATGGGACTTGCCTCCCAACATCCCCTAGACTAGAGTGGCGCATTATCTCCTAGCGATTGACGCGTCCTAGTTTCTCAAGTCGTCGTGTGCTGTTCAAACACGTTTCAGTTCACAACAATACATGTAATAGATTAAACACCACAGACCAATTTATTCTTATGTTACTTAATTTTCAGAAATTCAATTAGGACGAATGATTCACCTTTCGATCAGCCCTCACCTGTTTCTAATGAACCACCCCCTTCCTTCAACCCTGACGTTGCCACGTGTCTCGCAGCGTTGCCAACAACCAAGACGTGAACCAGTAGAGTCAACATCTTCAGGGGCAACATAGTCTGTGTTATGTTGGTAATGAAGCAACACTGAAAGAAAAAGAAACTCGCGAGTTATTTTACTCAGTTCAGTCAATTTTGAAGTATTCGATAGTTTCATCCTACCACACAATTTAATCAATAATATTATGAACTCCTTTCTTCATTTGTGTACTTATAATATTATTTAGCTTTCCTCATTTTAAAAATCAGTTTTCATAACTGAATAGGATAGACTGATAGGATAAAAGATTAGGATAATTAAATAATAAAAAATATTTTCCTCTCTTTCAGCCAGCCATGAATGACCTACATCAACGTACCTCAGCGTTGAGCCTGTAAAGCTGCCTTGTCACAGGTGCTGAAGCTCGATGAATTTAGTGCACCTCCGTCATGAAAGTCTTATATACACGCGTCTTTAGCTAGTATTTGCGTTGATAACAGCGAGATCAAGACAGTTATATGTTTTGTTTTTTGACATTTCAAGGCACGTTTATATAATAAAGTGTGCATATTATTCAAACGTAAAGGTGGCATTGCAGTGAGTTCTGTTGAATCCTCCTATTTTAAAACCTCGTGGAAGTAGACGTTTATGAATTAAACTAAGCCAAATGTGATTTAACAACAAAATTTAATACGATAATTGAAAGAAAAGAATGAAAAATCAAAACACTCTATATAAGGATGATTATTTACATTCAAGTTTCAATATGTTGCACTTACCGGCCTTACCGGCTGATAATCTGGCAAATGTACATGCAAATATTTTGAAATCATATGACTGATTTATATAGTTTTGTCACTTACGCCCTTTTGCCATTATATTATATCAAGACTCACAGCTCAATTGTGATGTGACACTACAGACAGACAAGCCCAAGCTAGGTTGTCCACTGCTCCTAGTCGATTCCCTTTTTTAAAATCCCTTTTATTATTTTTAACGGAGTGAGTTTTTCATTTAAGCCTGGGATAAGTAAAAACTTTCTTGCTCAAAACACACCAGATCTTCACAAAATAAATCTATGCAAGCCGTTTGAGAATGCTGCAGAAAAGATTTTATAAAGTTGGTGCTACTTCTGCTGCGCTTTTGATTGGGTTCTTTACATACAAGCTGGCCATAGCAAGTCAGTCATGCTGCATGCTTGGATTTTCAACTGAGTATCCACTGTTTGGTATTCATATGTTACAATAAACCTAGTTGAATGTCAAAAGCCCTTTTTATATTAAAGATAGAACTTTGATGTCAGTTTATGCCCTTTTGCCATCATAATATCAACGCACGTGTCGAAGCTTATGAATTATTTTAACTTTACTATCATAGAAATAATTAAAAGTTTGTACATATTAGTTAAAAAAACTTGTTGAAATTAAAAATAACACATTTTTGGCACTTACGCCCATTTGGCACTACATCTCAAGACGCATGCGGCGGAGTTTTTAATTATCGTTCAGCATGGTCAACTGAGCAAGTGTGCAAATTTTCAGCTTGTGCCGAATTATGTCCGGGTGAAAACCTATCTTTCCTTGGCAAATTGTGTTGCAAACTATTTAATTTTTTGGTAAATTGCTTATTTTTACTAATTGTTATATATTGAAGAATCACCCTATGCTTCACCACTATGTTTTTAACGGATTGTTATTTATTTCGTAGACAGAACAATGAATTAGCCATTTGGTCACTTCCCTGCAAAAGCTACTTAATTTAAAAAAGTCACCATATAAAATGCCACCTCTCCGCAGTGCAGGCATAATGTTTGTGTACTTCGCAATGTTGGGATAGAGATTAGTTTTATTCCTCCCGCGTCTGCCGCAAGATGACAGAACAGATCCAACCAACAGGATGTGCAAATAAACTAATATTTGTCATCATAACATGTTCACTCCGCATCGTTTCATTTGGTTATTTACAACACGATTGTCCGATACGATTCAAGAGAAAAAGTCCACCTTGCAAACATCAGATAGTAACCCGGAACTAGAGGCGAGCTCTGGTGTTCGTCGTCGGGGACCTCACCCCCTTCCCTTGACGACCTCCTCGACGACGATGACTATGACAGATACGATGACGACCGCGACGTGAGAACTCCCCCCCCCTTTCCTCCCCCTACCCGTGGCTGGTTCTGACCAGCATGGGCCCTCCCCATATCCCCTGGGCAAGAGTGGCGCATAATGACCTTACGGTTGACGCGCTCTTAAATAAAACAAATGAAACCTCTCGCCTGTGGCTGGTTCGTTCCAGCATGGGTCTGTCATTCGTTCATCCCTTAGGGTAAAGTAACGTTACTCTTGGTTATTGATAAATAATGAAAGGGGTATTCACCAGCTAAACTCAAAACATAATTCATAATTCATAATTCAGTTATGAATTTACAAAGTAACAGACTAATATTGGGTCCATGATCCGAAAACATTTGTCAAACTAACTTGATACTTTTCGAGTTCGGTCGATTCGGCAAAAATCTTCCACAAGAAATAACATTGAGACTATCTTTAGCCCCCGTGACCTTGGAGGATTTAAATCAAAAACAATATTAGCCATTAATGACGTATTCGAAAAGCTTTTCTGTAAGTCCGCTTTGTTTTGTTTTTGTAATTTGGGTAAGTGGTTTGGTCAAAATATGCTGTTTCCAAAAGGAGTGTAATTTCGGTACGCATATTTTGGCTTGTTTGAGTGTATATTTGAGGAAAATTTTAAGACACAATTTTCCTAAGGGCTATTTTAGATTGGTTACATTCCCAAGTATCTATGTGAAACGAAACATGAGCAGGATTACGCTGATTTAAGAAATTCACCAAAATGTTCATTTTTGCTCATTTCAGGATAAAAAAAAGCCTATCAAGTTCGTTTAAAATCACAGTTACAAGAAAACGGTAATTTTGTTGTAGTTTTAAACTTAATATTATGTGGAAAAACATAATGTTTTGGGGGTAACAAAGTTTTTGGGGGTATTTAATAATATGAACTACAAAGGTGTAAATTATATGGAATGCTGTTTGCTCCTCCATTCCCGTTCCAGTCAACCCAAGTCCAAAAATTATTATGTTTAGACCATTTCCTAACGTAAAAATATATTCCTTACAACTTTTTTCAAATAAAGTTTGCTGTGGTCTTAGCCGTTTTCTTAATAAATATGACAATCAACAAAACAATTAGGAAAATAGACAATTTTATGAATGTATTTATGTATTTGTGAATGTACACGTAGGAAATATTGAGCTTTACAGTTTTGGTCCAGTACATCTCGTGTAAATGTAGAAAAACCTGACATGACAACACGAACGATGACGAAGACGTTAACGATCGCAACGTGAGAACCCCCCCCCCCATTCCTCCCCTCTTACCCGTGGCTGCTGACCAGCATGGGCCCCTCTTCCCCATATCCCCTCGCCTAGAGTGGCGTATTATGACCGAACGGTTGACGCGCCCTTAATCCAAATAAACCAACCAAAAAAACTACCGTATTAATAACGATTATTACAAAAAATGCATTTCGTGATTCTAGAAGTTCAGCTTGGATTGATTATACTTTATTGTAACAGTTGACACATTTATGGATGTATTTACATGTCGACAAAACGGTAGATTATTTATTTATTGACACCAACAACAGAGCAAGCTCCTCTGTGATGTTGGCTTTTATATTAAATTAATTAAATACTAAAGTACAAAAATAAAAATTATATAAAAAATCAAACATCTAAACAGGTCAACTCAGGTGGACTAAACTCAATGCAAATAGGATTACAATGTTATTCAATGTCAAGAACATTGGAAAAAAACTTTTTAAAACATTGAAAATTTAGATGATTTATGTCAAGATCTGGATGAATGACAACTATGGATGACAGTTGTTGCACCCAGTTAACAGGCGAATAACGTAAAACGTCTAGTGTGCTTCTTGGCAGATTGAAAGTCTGTAGGTTTCGTGTTGGTCTTGCAGGAACGTGAAAATTTACTAGATCAAGAAGCTGAGTGTCAAAATAATCATGCAGAAGCTTATATAAAAATATTAGATGTGTCTGCTTACGCCGAATTTCGAGTGATACGGTTTGCATAGAGTTGGATAGTTGCATCTATGATAGGTAAAATTGGTCTTGTAGCAAACATGCTGAACTTCTGCTGGATACGTTCTATGCTACGGTATTTAGTAATGAGATGAGGGTTCCATAATATGACGCTTGCCTACAGTCAATCTGAGGTCTTATTAAATGCTCGTACCAACAATGATGGCTCATGCGTGAAAAAAAATCCAATTGAGAGAATACCTACTCAGTCTTATAACAGAATGAATTTCAGTGGGGGACATTAAATTTATAGCCGACAAATCCATCCACCCTGAAGGCGCCGAACACCGATCAATCAAGCTGGACACGATTCCACCTGTGGACTGCAGCGCCAGAATGAAACAACAAGGCTGATTCGCAACAACCTTTGAGTTCATTATGTGCCTTGTTGCTAGGACGGCTCCAAAGTAACGTTTACAAATTACAAAGCCAAGAACTCAAGGTCTTAAGTCCACATCATCAGTTAAAAAACTTCTGCCTAAAGCAAAAATCAAACCTGGACGTTATGATTTGGAAGCAGAGCCCCAAACCACAAGACACAAAATTAACGATGTGCTCTGACTCGGTAGGTCACATGTTCGAATCCAGTACCCGGAAATACTGACTGAAAGAATATTTCGAGGATTTCTAGAGTCGTTAATTGCCCGTCTGGGCCCGGGGTAGAATTGGCCCAGAGCATGGCTCTGCTAATCGTGAAAGGCGATTCAAGAGAAAAAGTCCGCCTCGCAAACATCAGCCGGGAGTATATTACTCCTCGAAACTAGAGGCGAGCTCTGGCAATCGTCATTGGGTACACTTCCCCTTTCCCTTGAAGACCTCCCCGACGACTATGACAATAATAATAATAATAATAATAATAATAATAATAATAATAATAATAATAATAATAAAAATAATAATAATAATAATAATAATAATAATAATAATAATAATAATAATAATAATAATGAATATTAGGTTTTTAAGCATAAGCCCGCTTTAAGGACATAGTTATTGATTCATAATATTAAAGCATCGAATAGGTGGTTAAACAACGGGGAACTATTTGGAGAAACAGAAGGTTTTATGATGGCTATTCAAGACAGAGTGATTGCGACAAACAGTTATAAAAAATACACTAGGAAAACGCTTAAGTCCCGCCGCGTTGTTGGATGAGCGTATTGGTGCATTGAGCTGCCATGTGTTATGCGGATTTTCTGTTGTTCTGTGAAAAAATTATTACTAAATTCTAATTTTTTTTTAATTAAATTTAATTTAATAAAAAATAGACTTAAATTTTAAATTTTTCTAATTAGTCGTAATTTTAAAAAAAGAAAAAAAGAAAAAAATAGGGATTTTTATAAGAAATAATTATTTGATTGCGCTCAAATTTCACACGAATATATAAATAAATAAAATTAAGGTTCTGTGAAAAACTTATTACAATAGGATCAAAGCATGTGGGGTGTAATAAGTAAACAAATTGTTTTTAAAAAAGAAAAAAACCCAAAAGTTTCTATTTTCATTAGAAATAATTTTTCGATTGTGCTCAAATTTCACACGAATTCTTAATTCATAAAATTAAGGTTCTGTGAAAAAATCTTTAAAAAATCGGATAAAGCATGTAGATGTTATAAGTAAAATCAATTTTCAAAAAAATCCCGAAAAATCTTTAAAATTGCGTTTTTTTATGAGAAATAATTTTTCGATGGCGCTCAAAACGTGGCAGTTCTAATTTTCAGAGATTTTGAAGACCTCCACAAAATTTAATCGCAATTGGAGTATCGGTTTAGCCGGAATCGTGTTAACAGACAAAAATACAAAAAGAAAGCAAGAAAGAAAGAAAGAAAGAAAGAAAGAAAGAAAAAAAGAAAAAAGAAAAAAAAAAGAATAAAAAACTTTCCGGATTTTTTTTCCAGTGTTGTGAAATGGAATCTTCGCTTTGCTCGCTACGCTCATCCAATAATACAAGATGCGACAGTAAACGATCAATGTAGAAAAATGTAGTGTAAGGGGTGAAACAATCGAACACATCATATCCGGGTGCCAGTCACTATGTCAAACGGATCTAGGGCGACGGTCGTTCGCCCGCAGCCAAGCGCACGCGACTGCTAGAAGGCGATGACTAACTCGACCCTGTTTACTCCTACCCGAGTTGGGGGGTTTTCAGCTATCTGCACACGCCGTCCCGAAAGATTTAAAAATTTTTGAAACTCGGTATATGACCTGATATGTGGTCCATGACATACCAAAAAAAAAATCAGCCCGATCCGATAACCCGTTCTGTGTTAAAAAAGTGCGAAAAATTCGACGATAATCGTCCGGCTGATTGGTTGGTTGGTTGGTTGGTTGGTTGGGGGGGGTAGTTGGATTCTGCCAGAGGAATAAGGGGCCTACAGAGAAAACGGACATCTTAGAACTATGAAATTTGGGAAACCACACTTAGATGTACCTCAGACTCACAAACTTCCGCCGAGAGACAAGCAATATTCGACCCCCAACACCCCCTAAATCATCCCCTAAAATTAAAATAATTCCCTAGCTCTAACCCAAAATTGAATTTTTAGTCAAATTAGTTATTAAAATTATGTTCTTATGTGTTTTAAACCCAATCGGTCAATTCTCATTATATAAACCACATTTGTCAACCCCCATCCCTAATAGTTTATATTATTTTTACCTTGATTTCCAGCATTCACCACGAAGGACCTAATAAGTTTTCATCATGAAATTTGACACGATGGTAATAAATAATAAATTTAAAATAATCCGCCGAGAGGCAATTAAGCGATATTCCACCCCCAACACCCCCAAAAACTGGAATAATTCATAGCTCTAATCTAAAATTGATGTTTTATTCAAATTAGTTATTAAATTATGTTTTAATGTGTTTTTAACCCAATCGGGCCTATTCTCATTTTCCTAACCACATTTTTTTAACCCCATCCCTTATAGTTGATATATTTTAACCTTGATTTCCAGCATTCACCATGAAAGGGACCTAATGAGTTATCAGCATGAAATTTGGCATGATGGTACCTACTAATATGAAAAAACATTCGCCGAAGGCAAGCAATACTCAAAACCCCCAACACCCCTAAATTGGAATAATTGATAACTCTAAACCAAAATTGAATTTTTATTCAAGTTATTAAATTATGTTTTAATGTGCTTTAACCCAATCGGCCTATTCTCATTCCTTTATCACATTTTTTCAACCCCCCTCCCTTATAGTTTATATTATTTTTAACCTTGATTTCCAGCATTCACCATGAAGGGGAAACCCAATGAGTTTCAGCATGAAATTTGGCTGATGGTACATACTAATATGAAAAATCATTCCCCGAGAGGCAAGAAATACTAAAACCCCCAAAACACCCCCTAATTTTTGAAAAATTTGAAAACTCAAAAACCAAAATTGAATTTTATTCAATTATTAAATTATTTTTTAATGTCTTTAACCCAAAAATGGGCCTATTCTCTTTTCCCTTTTATCCATTTTTTCAACCCCCATCCCTTATAGTTTTATTTTTTTTTTTACTTGTTTTCCCAGTATTCCCCATGAAGGCACAAAATGGTTATCAGCATAAAATTTTGGGATGATTTCATACTAATATAAAAAATCTTCGCCGAGAGGCAAGCGATATTCACCCCCAACACCCTCTAAAAAACCCCCTAAAATTGGAATAATTCATCCTAACCTAAAATTAATTTTTTTAAATTTAGTTAATAAAATTATTTTTTAATGTTTTTAAACCCAATCGGCTATTTTCTTTTATAAAACCCCACTTTTTTGTCAACCCCCATCCCCTAATATTTTATTATTTTTATTTGATTTCCGCTTTCCCACCACGAAGGCCCCAAAAGGGAGTTAATCATGAAATTTGTATTATGGTAGGCCTCTAAAAAATATGAAAAATAACCGCCGAGGGGCAAGCGATATTCCACCCTCAACACCCCCTTTAAAAATTGGGGAATAATTCATAGCTCAATCAAAATTTTGAGGGTTTTTTTTCAAAAAAAGGTGGTTATTAAAATATTTTTTAAAATGTGTTTTAACCCATAAAGGCCCAATTTTCATTTCCTAAACCACATTTTTTCAACCCCTACCCCTTATCTTTATATTTTTTTTTCCCTTGATTTCCAGCATTCACCAGAAGGCCCTATGAGTTTCAGCAGGGAATTTGGGCATGATTTAAAAAAACTAATATAAAAAAATTCGTCGCGGGCAAGAAATTTTTCCCCCCCCAAAAATCCCTAAATCACCCCCTAAAATTGGGAATAATTCATACTCCCCCAAAAATTGTATTTTTTTCAAATGAAAAAACAACACTTTTTAACCCCATCCCTAATAGGTTTTTATATTTTTTTTAACTTTGTTTTCCAGCATTCCCAAAAAGGGACCGAATGAGTTTCAGCAGGAAATTTGGCATGGTGGTACTAATAGTATAAAACTAATAACCCCGCCAGGGAAAAGCGATATTTTCCCCCTACTGTTCCCACCCTCTTTACTTTGGGAAAAAAAAGTTTGTTGTATAAATTTCAATTTTTTAAAAATTTAATTGCTGATTAAAAAATTTTGCGTCAATGTTTTTTAGTCCCGGGCAAAAAATCATTCACACAAAAAAAACCAAGACACTTAACCATATTAAATTTAAAAAAAAAAATGAATATTGTCAAAAATAGGCCTACAGATTGTAAAAAAAAAAAAAAGAGATGCTTTTTTCTAAAAATCTTTTAAGCACTGTATTACCTTTACACGTATTTCACATATTTTAAGTCTTATATGAAAAAAACAACAAAAAAATGTATTCCCCCCCAAAATCAAAATTTTAAAAAAAAAAAAAAAGGCAGCCCAAACTCTCTTCCAAAGTCTTTGGGTGTGAAAGCTGGGAAAATAAAGTTTAGCCAAAACATTTCATTTTTTCTCCCTAGTTTCGCATTGAAAAAAAGTAAGAATTCTCCTGTTTACGAGCGCCAACCAACCATTTTGTGGTTAAAAAAAATTAAAATTTTAAAATCAAAAACATAAAAAAAATTACTTGGTTTTGATTTTGGTACAGGACTCTAAAAAATCATGGCCCCAAAAATTTTTTTTTGATTTTTAGTTTAAAATTTTGCTTTTTTTTCCACGAAAAATGGTTGGCTTGGCGCTCGTCAACAGGGGAATTTCTTTCTTCTTTTCATGCGAAAAATAGGGAGAAAGAATGAAATGCTTGGTTCAACTTCTATATCTCACAGCATTCACAGCCGAAGACTTTGGAAGGAGAGCTTGGCTGCTGTTTTTTTTTTTTTTACAAATTTTTGTATTTTGGGGGGTTACCTCTACAGACATAACCAAGTAGCTAACATTGTTCATCAAAAACTAGCAATTAAGTATACAACCTCATTGACACACACACACCTTTACAAATACAAACCAGAGAAAGTACTAGATAGTAAAGATTTCAAATAATATTACGATCGCACAGTTATAACAGACCAAACGATACATCACAACAGACCGGATATAATAATAATTGACAAGAATAAACAAGAAACTACCCTTATAGACGTTGCTGTCCCAATGTGCCATAACGTCGAGACCACGTGGAAGAAAAAAACTGACAAGTATAGTGAACTTGCAATTGAGATCAAGAAGATGTGGAAACAGAAAAAGGTAAATACAATCCCATTCGAAATATCCGCCAACGGCATCATACCGAAGAAGCTACATGAAAGCATTAAACAACTAGATCTTCAACCCAATGTATACATCGAGACTCAAAAGGCAGTAATACTCAACACGTGTAGAATAGTTCGTAAATTTCTAAACTAAGAATGATATCTTCGAGATTCCGAGACACTTCCATCCTGACATGGTTTTCGTGGTTTCCCATAGTCCGAAGAGCAAATGCTAGGATGGCGACGAGAAATCGGCCACGACTGTACACAGCAGAAAGAAAACATCATCTACAAACAATATTATAAATGACTTATTTTACTTCGATTTGAGACAAAGTAATAATGTATGTAATAGGTACTTAAGGTTGTAAGTACTTGACTGAGTCCGTACAACATGTTAGCTCCGGTTTTAACCGAGTTTGTATGAAATACATCCAATAGAATAATAATAATAATAATAATAATAATAATAATAATAATAATAATAATAAAAAAAATAATAATAATAATAATAATAATAATAATAATAATATAATTCCTTAATTGATCATTACAATGATATTGGACAAGTCATCAATAGCACACAATGACAAAGCAATACAATACAATAAATTAAACACAGTCAACAAAGTTTCAAGATGTCAGGTATTCATTGACGGAATAAAACGGATTGTTAGTTAAAAACCTCTTCAGTTCAGTCTTAAAGCTTGTCACATTGTTCTTCTTTAAGTATTTGGGCAGAGCCTGAGATATCAGGTCACATACAAGATAGGTTTAGGTGATGCTCTCCAATTTTAAAATTGTCTCTGTTCCTAGTAGGTCATGGCAATCACCGTTTGTCGTTGTTAGCTTGTCATTATTTGAAACATATAAAATTGCATTGTAAATGTACAGGCAGGGCAAAGTTTAAATTTCTAGGTCTTTAAATAACTCCCTGCAGTGGGCATAACTGCTAGCATGGGACATATACCGTACCGGACAGCCAGCCCTGTTTTGTAGTCTAAAAAGTCTAATGGTGTGGGGTGACAACCCCCAGCAGACAATCCCATACTGTAGTCTGGACTGGATATGTGCAAAGTAAACTTATTTAACAACATGTAGACTGCATACATCCATCAGTCTTTTAATAAGTTAACATCCATCTGCAAGTGTTTTACTCGCATAATTAATGTGTATTCCCCAGTCCAGCACATTGTCAACAAAACCCCCTTTCCTCCCCCTACCAGTGGCTGGTTCTGATCAGCATGGGCCCTTCCTCCCTATAACCCCTAGGCTAGAGTGCTGCATTATGACCTAACGGTTGACGTGCCCTTACCTGAAGTAAGGACAAACAAACAAATTGTGATGTTGAAGTAGATATTATTTCAGATATTAAGAGTAGCATACCTCCAAATAAACCTTTATACATTTGACATTACGTATACTGCAAAATCTTTGTTTCTCAGTAGTGATTAACCTTACCGCCCTCTCGTTTTATGTATTCTCAAGTTAGTTCATCCTCGTTATTTTTCTACAACTATAAATGTTAAGCGGGGTTCTTAGATTTAGCAGGAAATAAAAAAAATTGGTTTAGGGTAAAAAATAAATAACAATTGTATGAACAAAGTAATGAAATTTGATCTTACCTGCATAATGGTACAAGATATGTAAACAAGTTAAATTTAAAGAAAAAAATGTATCCTACTATGGAAATTTGGTATTTTTCAATATGAATGTGAACTGGTACTAAATAATTTTCATAATAATGGTGCAGTTTCAATAAAATACCAATTTCAGCCACATAAATCCCTTAATTGGAGTTTTTTCAACGAGTGAGCGCAGCGAACGAAGTCTTACAATTCAAGATAAAAGGCAGTTCCATGATTCTGTGTGTGTGTGCTATAAAAATCAGACGAATCGCTGAACACATTGCGCTGAGATTTTAAGCAGTGACCAAGGTGTATCGAATCTCGCACGCTCAAGGTTCCCCCAAATTCTGCTGCGAGATTGAGTAAACCTTGCAATATTTAGGCTACACTTATTTCATACTGGCTATGTTTTCCATAGTATTGTTTGCATTTATAACAAGTTCTAAACTTTTTTTAAATACAAACCACAAATTAATAAATCTTTCCCGATAAGGGGTTTGAACCCAGGTCTTCCACATTTCGGGTATAAGGGCGCCTTAGCCAACTAGACTAGGAAAACGCCAAAGTCGTTGTTAGACGAGTGAGCGAGTCACGTGTTGAGTAACCGGGAACATTTGCATTTAAGTTGATTGATATATAATATAAGGTATAAATTATAGTTTTGAGTTTAGTTGGTATAATAATCCTCCACCAGCACTTTACAATAACCTCTCTGTGAAAGCCTCCTCCTGCGAGCCACCTGGTCTCTTTGGGGGCTATGATAAAATTCGTAGTAGGGTATGCATTTGAATTTCTTAAATAAAACACATGAACTGAACTGAAAAAGGGCGCGTTAACGGTAAGGCCATAATGCGCCATTCTAGGCTAGGAAGGAAAGACCCATGCTGACTTGTTCCAGCCTTAGATAGGGAATGTTACCGGGTATACTCAACACATGACTCACTCACTCGTCTAACAACGACTTTGGCGTTTTCCTTGTAACACACATAACAAAAACTTGTAGAAATACAGCCAAACCTTACACACTCAAAAGAAATGAGATCTAAAAAAAGGGCCAAGCTCATCTACCCTTCCACATAAACGTACAGTGTCCCATAACAGCATCCTCGAAAAGCTTGGCAAAATAGAATTTGCGATTATTAATTTAACGTAATAGTTTATCCAAGTTCTTTTTTTTCTAATTAATTTAAACGTAATAACATGCAAATTCTATTTTGCCAAGCTTTTCGAGGATGCTGTTATGGGACACTGTACGTTTATGTGGAAGGGTAGATGAGCTTGGCCCTTTTTTTAGATCTCATTTCTTTTGAGTGTGTAAGGTTTGGCTGTATTTCTACAAGTTTTTGTTATGTGTGTGATCTCATTACTTTTTCAAGTTCCATTACAAAATTATTTGCTAAAATATAATATTTTTATCAAAGTTGATTTAAATTCTATGGTATTAGCAGTAACAATATAGGATGTAAAATATCTAGACCCGGATTCATGTACATCCTGGGTATAGGTGGTATAACCATGGTATAACGACGGTATAAGGACTGGACCCCAATTCTTGAGTTCGTGGGAGATGAGTTGAAAACGCAATTTGAAAACGAAGTCGTTTTCGTTTTCGAAGGAATTGGTATTCTTGAACGGTATCGTGGAAAACGTCATGGGTTGTGAGTTGAAAGCATTGATATTAAACCCCTATATGGTTGAAAGAGTATCACGAAATCCAAACACTTTAAAAAGATTTGCGTATAGCAAAGAGCTCGAAAAAGTTCTATATTTATTCTAGATGGCAGTGCCTTCATAAACGCCGGCCAATCGAAAGACAAGTTGTATGAAATGATTTGATTGTTGCAATTATGTAAACAAACAGTTGAGCAAGTTCATAATGTTGTGCTGGCATAGGGTTGGCTAGGCTTGTCAAACATGTAATGTAAGTATGAATTTTACTAGTCCTATAGCCAAATGGAACTTTAGACCTACACTTTTGCATTATAAATAATTTTCCACATCTGGGCCTAGGCCAGGGACGGTTTCTGATTTGTTTTATGAGAGTATAATGACACCTTTTCTCGTTCCACACAAAGAAGAAAAATTTTAAATGTCCGCTATTTGTTTACGTATCGCACTTTCCCGCCTAACTCTGCTTATACCGTCAACAAGTGTCAAGTAACTATGGTTACTTGTTGATTGTATGCCAAGTGTTTAAGGCTTATTTTAAAACCTTTATTTGGAAGCCTTCCAACAAACTTTTTCAACTTTTTTTTTCAAAAGAGACTATCATTCTATAACCTTAATGTCCATGTAAAATATGAACATTGTAGTCCCACCCGTCTGGTCAGAATCGCGGGCCGACGTATTATGTTAGCAGTAGTAGGCAGTAGTAGGCAGTAGCAGTAGCTAACATCCTTAAAGTGATTTTGAGCATGTTTCAAGCCATTTTTTCACCAAGAAGGAATAATCGTACCCCAATAAAATTTGGCATGTGTTGTCAGGTACCTAAATCCCCTCGATTGTGATAGTTTTCAAGTTCACATCACGTTACATGACGGCTGGGTAACACCTCGAAATCACCCCAACTCTGCTTGGTGTATAAGGTGCTTGAGTGCTTAGCGCACCGCGGCTTGGCTGCGGCGCCCTAACGGGCACCTAGATCTGTATATATAAGAACATTCCAGTCACTAACATATGTGAAACCTTCATCCAAACCATCACAACTCGAAAATACAAGTACATAATTCAATTTGGGGGTCATACATCACACGCAAGTAATGCAGGGTTAAATGCCGTTGATAAGAGTGAAAAAATACAAAAAAATATTTTTCATTGTATGGTTGAATTGAATTGAATACTTTATTGAGAAAACACACGAGTACAATACAACACTGACCCCAGCCCAGCAAGAATAAGGTACTTGCAAGTAAGGTCTTTAAAAACAACAGTCTTATATTTAAGCAAATCTAAATTAACATAATAATATGGTAAAAATATATAATAGTATTATATAATGACATGTAGTGTTATATTGCAAAATAAAAGAATATGGTTAAAAAATAAAAAATGTTATATAATACTAAAATGTCATAGTTAGAGATATGTTTTTTTAGCATTTATACCTATTAAGAATATTTAGCATTAATTTTGACAAATTTAGCAATTTGTAGCATCTTTCCTCCAAACCCCTAAATGTAGGATGTTTCTAGCACTTCTAATGGTAAAATGATGAATTATATAAACATTTCAATTCGATATAATAGTCACATAAAACGCTAGAATACATTGCTAAACTGTTCTCAATAGGCATTACAAACATTATTTTTAGTAAAATTAGCATTTTGAACCATCAAAATTAGCATTTTGTAAAACGCTAAAAACCCGTATCTCTAGTCATAGTGTTACATATTGCTTGTAATAGAAAGTAACAGTAATATAATTTCTAAAATGTACGAAAAGTTTAAAATTTTACGTCAACACAGAGGCGGATTTACACTTATTAGGGGGGGCCCTGCGCGCAGCCTGTTTTGGGGCCCTATTGCAGTGGCAGATTTAGGACACAATCATGGGAGGGGGGGGGGGGGCGAGGGGGCGGAGCCCTCCATTAGCGCCACAGGCGAAAGTTAAAAAAATCACGATTTTAGAGTGCATTTGGTACGTTTTTAGAAAAAAGTGGTCGACTGAATGCCATATACCGAAACAATGTAGTTTGTGTGCGTCAAATCATTTTGTCGTCATCTCGAGCTTACAATTCACAGCATATGGCAACATATTAACGATTGATTTTATTTTCAATTTAGCATAAGCTATAGCACTCACACATTAAGAGGCAGACTGATGATTTCTGACAATATAAAGGAAAGGTGCTTTTTACTGGGAGTTTTACATAAGGATTCAAAATACACGTAACAAAACATGTATTCTATGTAGGGCCTAGCCTATCACATGTACTACACATGTTGGCTACAATGTATAATTTATATATTTTTCCCAACGGCAGATTTCGGGGGCGTCTCAGTCACCCGGGGTCCAGCTCCTGCGCGCACTGCGAGTACCTATAAATCCGCCTCTGCGCCAACACGTTGTGGAAGGAAGTAAAAGAGAAGAAAATAATGAAAATAAAATATAAACAATTTCACAGTTACTTTAGATGTCAGCATAGTTCAAACAAGTTCAGTATTTCAATTTTGGAGTTATTTACAATTTTATCAAACCTCTACATAGAGGGATCACATCTCTAGAGAATAGCAAGGTCGATGCATGATTATCAGCAATGCAAAGATGAAAGTATCAGGTTTTGCCCAGGTCCTGTCTTGGACCATGTACATTAGAACATGGCTGGGGCCAAATATGGATTTAGTTCGGCCTTCATACCATATGTTTCATATATTTTGTTTGTCTTCTTTCAATAATTTAATAATTGTTTTGTTGATAATATTCTTAACCAATGTTATATATCAAAACAACGAAGTAAAAAATCCAATAAATATATTCACCGTCTCATTTCATGAACCACAACTAACGTAATGTAGTGTAATGTCAGGCGCTAATCCAGGGAGCCGCATTCTTTCAGCTAACTTATCAGTAATCACTAATATAGGCCTACTACAGTAGCTAGTGTGCTGCTTGGTATGCAAACGCTTAACTAATGCAAAAGCGCGGAGTGAAGCTTCCCCCTTTGACTGCTACAAGTAGGATCATATTGCTGTTCCTTTAGCATGGGCCCCTCCTCCCAAAATCCCCTAGGCAAGAGTGGTGCATTATGACGTAACGGTTGACACGTCTTTAAGACAAATAAACCATGTAATAAATTGTATACGTATATACATATAAAATTAAGTTTTTGGAATTACTGTGTACGTACACAGTATGTAACGAGCGATTAGGTCTTTTTAGTTGTAAACAATGATAACGTCGAATTTTCCACTTGAGTAGAAAGATCACCCGTTCAAGTCTTCGAAATCTTCGATCTCAAACATTTTACCAATCAACCGGGTCATCTGAGTCATCTGAGTCATCGGAGTCATCCGAGTCATCGGAGTCATCAAAGTCATCAGAATCAAGGGAGTCTTCGAAATAATCTAGACGGTCTTCAAAAACTATCTTGAGATGAAGGTTTTTCTTTTTCACTCTTGTGT
The DNA here is from genome assembly GCA_024449915.1 of Sweltsa coloradensis. NCBI lineage: Eukaryota > Metazoa > Arthropoda > Insecta > Plecoptera > Chloroperlidae > Sweltsa > Sweltsa coloradensis. Next base: position 60,870 of record JAMZAV010002785.1, on the reverse strand, counting down.
AGAGTTCATCAATGTAGAAAAATACGTCTATTCCCAGCGCCAGTGATAGATCCAGATGATTCAGCTTCGGAGAGGAAACCAAAAGACGCTTGATGGAATCTTGAGACAACGGAGGAATCACGTTTGTATTGCTCGGCATTCGGAGACTTAGCCACTCCAGTTCAGTCAACGGGTTCACGCTAAGAATATCAGCAAGGACGTCCCTGGATCCGTGGAAATACAAGTTTTCAACTTCAATCTGTTTTAAACCCTTTGCGCGCAGAATGATCTGAAGCAAGAGCCGGATGTCCCACCCTTGTCTTGGCGACACTCGCAGCCGCTCTAGGTGACGGAACATGGGGGGAGATGAAGTGATGGACATTTCAGGACCCAGAACCGGAGACCAGTAAGAAGGATTATTAAAAGTATATTTATTAGAATGAAATGTCAACTCGGAGATTGTAAGTACCTCAAGTTTCGGGCAGTTTATGCCAATCGCGTAAATATCCTCAAAGGTTGTGTCCAAATCTTCACATTCTTCCAAGATTAGTTTCGTAAGATTCCTTCCCTTCTGCTGAAGCAGACGATGCATGGATTCACCATAGGTAAACATCATAAATTGAAGAGACTGAAGTTGTAAAGAGCATTTGGCTAAAACATTTACTACTGCTTGCCTTTCCACTTGGGTTTTAGAGAAGAGATACAAAAATAAATCTTGAACATGGGGAGTATTTTTGATGATCCTCTTAAGCTCGTTGGCGTCTAGAACGATTGATTCCAATTGTTCTATAGTAGTATCGGATGTCAATTTAGGCAAGATAGTCCTAATACGCTCACATCTTTTAAGTTTAGGCAGTTCTACAAGGAGTTGTAAGACATATGGCTCGTACTGTTCCTCTTTCCATCCATTAAATTGAATATCCACAAATCGAAGCTGTCTGCACTTTAATAGATTAAGTAACGACTCCAATGTTGCATGAGTAGAGTATAAGGTTATGTGGATCTCCTTTAAATCTCTACATGTGCTTCCAATTATGTCAAACATTTTGTCTGTTAATTTAACATTTGGAATGTCAAGTGTCTCAATTTTCTTCAGTTTTGAGATCTGAGATTCACTTAAAGTAACTTTTCCCCCCAACACGTAGAATAGGTGGTAAGTTATCTTCAGCTTTCTTATTTGGTCATGTATCATAAGGGTGGTGAAAATACGATTGTTAAGAAGAACGTGGCGACAGATAGATCGTGGCTTACATAGTTTCTTTTTATAAGTGTTTTCACTAACTTTAAGTATGAACATGGTCCAAATGACTTCACAAACGTCGTCCCAGAGGTGCTGGATGTTGGAGAGCAGGAACGCCTGAAGGTCGCTCACTTCTCTCTGGAGGCTCGCTGACCACTCAAAGCGTTCATACTTCGCCTCGATGGCAACGCACGAGTGAAACACCGTCTGCGCCACTTGTTCGAGCAACATCCCGCGCAGACTCTGAGGCTGAATGTGTTGCGGCATCTCGTTACTTGGTTTGTCTTAGACCTGCAACAACACAACACTGTTTAGACGCACTCTTTACAAACATATGCACTGAAAAAGACTAGTTTAGGAAAACTCAAAATCCACTATTAGTCTTAGCGGAGTTTTGATGAACCTCAAAACAAACAAAGTGGTCACCATTACTTCCACAAATAAAAATATCCTATGCTAATCAAACTGGAGAAGCAATGAACTAAACACATGAACATAATTTATGAAACAATTATTAATGCTGTTGTTAATTGGGATTAATTTAAACATTTTACAAATTTGAATAAATTCAGTTAAAATAACGAAGCCGTTTTTTATTGCGAGATGCAGCGTGGAGACTAAGTAGAGAGTCCCGGGCATACTTATCGAGTAATAACACTGATCAGATCACTTCAGATCCAGACCTAGCCTTTCTCACACTTGATCTGAGCAACATGCCACAAATACCTAATCTCAGATCACATATCATCAACCTAAATCAGTAATAGGTGATCTGTGACTGTGAGAGGCTGGGTAAGCAAACATCAGAATTTGTTGGGATTTAAACCATGTTTTGTGAACAATAGTGAACTAACTAGTATGTCTTTACAAAAATCACCCGTGATCCGTAGAATCTGTCTCGTACAGAACAAACACCTGTAGTTATCCAGCTACCAATCTGAATCGGGTTTGCGTAAGTATTCTGTGGATACACTATATGGTATGGGGAAGATAGAAAAAAACTCATTTCGATACAGTGCCCTGCAAATTATTACAGGCTCAGTCTGGTGTGATAAAGCTAGGAAAGAACTTGTGAATACATTATTTATTCTATACAAAATAGAATGTTGCCTAGCCAATAAGTACAGCTGGTGTTTAGAACAACATTAATGAATGATGATGAATGAACACAGGGGTTGTCCCATAGATATTGAACACCTATTGTAGGCTAGATTAGCAGTCTCCAATACCTCCGCACAGGCGCGAGCGTAGCAAATTGAAGAGTCAATCGGCCCAATTCAAGATGGCGATTTGACGTTTTAATTTATGCTTTTTTAATGCAATAAAGTACTTTACTGGATTGTTTGATATGGTTTTAGCTTGTGCAGCATGGTATTGAACAAACAGAAACAATACGAAGTTATTGCACAAGGGAATTTAGTAATCATTCGATGTTAATGGCTAGAATGCTCACCTGTCAACCTGGCGGTAATCTTGAGAACTATTTGGGCTGCAAATCGCTGCCATGTACTTTAACATGCAAACTAGAATTTCAAGATGGCTTCTTATTGTCATGGAAGTGGACCACTGACTGCTAATCTTGCCTACAATATAGGTATTCAATATCTATGGGTTGTCCAGTCCCCTGTGCACAACCCATGTGAAACATAAACAGTACAAAGTGTTATAAAACATTTTAAATAGACAGCTTTGCAAACGCTCTATTCAGTTATGTTGATGGATGATTAAATTTGGCCTACTCAACCGACCTTTCTCCAGTTTTCAAGACTACTATTATTGAAGGATTGAAGACTTTCGCGGACCGTTATATTAATTTTAGACGGTTTTCGGGACATTGTACCGCGTTATTAAGAGTGTAATAACATGGTTCTGTTACATTACATGTTTGTAATTCACACATTGGAGAGCAGGAACGCCTGAAGGTCGCTCACTTCTCTCTGGAGGCTCGCTGACCACTCAAAGCGTTTGATTTGAATTTGAATTTGAATTACATGTACATTACATGTACATGTAACATGTTGTAATTATTACTATTATTATTTATTCACTAGGAAAACGCTTAAGTCCCGCCGCGTTGTTGGATGAGCGTAATTGGTGCATTGAGCTGCATTGTGTTACGCGGATTTTCTGTTGTTCTGTGAAAAAATCATTACTTAGTCGAAGATTTTTTTAAAAATTAAATTAAATTAAATTAAAAATTAACTTTATTTTTTTAATAAATCGTAATTTTTACGTAACTTTAAAAAATGAAAAAAATCGTACAATTGCAATTTTCATAATAAATAATTATTCGATTGCGCTCAAATTTTACACGAGTATATTAATTCATGAAATTAAGGTTCTATAAAAAAATCATTACAATAGGATAAAGCATGTAGGTGTTATATGTCAAAGAATTGTTTTAAAAAAGAAAAAACCCGTAAAATTTTGATTTTCATGAGAAATAATTTTTCGATTACGCTCAAATTTCACACGAATATCTTAATTCATAAAATTAAGGTTCTGTTAAAAAATCATTACAATCGGATATAGCATGTAAGTGTTATAAGTCGATTTTTTTTTTAAATCGAAAAAATCGTAAAATTGCGTTTTTTATAAGAAAAATTTTCCCGATTGCGCTCAAAAACGTGGCAGTTCTAAGTTCAGAGATTTCGAAGGCGTCCATAAAATTTAATCGCAATCGGAGTATCGGTTTAGCCGGAATCGTGTTAACAAACACACAAAAATACAGAAAAAAAAAAAACATTCCGGATTTTTTTCTCCAGTGTAGTGAAATGGAATCTTCGCTTCGCTCGCTACGCTCATCCAATCATCATAAAACATGGTACATATATACATTTATACATGCAGTTTGTTTTGCCATTGAAGTAATGTTTATTTCTGTATGTGAGAAAATTATGGTTTTTTAAACATATTACATAATTCTGTGAACTATCCCAACCCTATCTGTGTATTATGTGGGGGGGTTGTTTGGGGAAGAAGGTTGTATTAGGGTTGGTCTATAAAAATGTATGAGAGAGAATTATGAATTTCTAAAACATGTCACATAATTTTGGAACTATCCAACCCCTAGATCTGTGTTTTTTTGTGGGGGGTTGTTAGGGGAAGGAGGTTGTATTAGGGTTGATCTAAAAATGTATAAGAGGGCTAATTATGAATTTTCGAACATGTCACATAAGTTTGGGAACAATCCCACCCCTTGCTGATTTTTTTACCGGAATGTACTTTTTGTGGAAAATAACATACCTTGTATCACTTAAAAGATTAAAGAATTCTATAAGCTGGGGAAACATTTTAACTAATCTTGATATTGATAACTAAAATTGAAGGAAAGACTGCCAACAGCCAAAGATAGCCTAAAAGTATTTCATATTTCCTCATAAAAAAATTAAATCGCAAAGAAACAACAATGCTGAATACATTGCACGTTCAATGACTGGTAGAGCTGCTCCAAGCAGGGATACATTGCTGGTACCTAGTAAATAATATGTCAACCAATGAGCTACACAAATTACTAATGGATTATTCATCAACCTTTTATTTATTTATTAAATGAAGCAAACACTGTGAATATGTTAGTGTTTACTGTTTAGGCCAACGCCAAATAAGTGCAAGGTTACCATCTACCAGACCTACTTTGATCCTACACTAACATATGCAGCGAAGACTTGGAATATGACAGCAGTGGATGAGAGCCCAGTGCAAGCTGTAGATATGAAGTTCTTGAGAAGCATTGTAGGTAAGACCAGATGGGACCGAATACGGAAAGAGGATATCCGAGATCAAGTAGACGTGAGGAATTTAATGGAGCAAATTGGAGAGAGAAGATTAAAGGTTTGGACATGTCAGAAGGATACAAAGAGCGAGATTGCCGAGAAGGATGATGGAATTGGAAATTCCAGGTAGGAGCCCAAGGGGTGGCAGACCACGACAACAATGGCAGAATAGTGTGAGAAAGGATGTAGAACAGCGTGGATGAGACTGGAATTTGGTGGAAGAAGAGGAGGGGTGCTGGACACTATATCTCCTATGCCGACCAACGCAGAGTTGGATGGGGCAACAGATAAATGATAATTATGATGATAGGCTAAGTAGGGATAAGATGATTAGGCAATTAAATGCCAATGGCAATGGCTGTTTAGTGTGTATTGTAATTCAGTATTTTATTGAAGAATTTAAATGCTTGTTAATGCACAATTGTTTTAGAGTACCCATGTTAAATAAAAACAAAATAACACAATTCATTTCTCATAATATGCTTTCAATCACCAGATGTTAGAAGTTAAAACGATTTTAATATTCCGGTTTACACATATATTAACAATTTATCAAACCTCTACATCCAAGGTTCACATGAGAGTAGCATAGGTGCAAAAATATATAATACTAAACTAATCTCCGTAAAAATTAATAAACAAAAACTAAAAAAGAAACCTGAAAAAACTTTATTTTACAAAGAGTTGCAAATGTCAAATTGATTTTTATTTATAAAATTTAAATAAATATAAATCCCTAAGTCAAATGGCAGAGTTGGTCATAAGTCTGTGTAATGCCAATGCGTTTATGTACATTTGTAAATTTTAGTTAAAAACGCTTATAGTACAAAACTGCACCTAGCACATCGATTACACTAAGTAAAAGTCAACATAATAACACAAAACCACTTCACATAGCGGCCTAAAAAGCGAGAACATTCAAAGCAAACAACCACTCGTTAAACTAAACATAATAACATTAACATTAACTAAACATTAAGTTTATCCAGAACAAAGCACATTAAAGGCAAGATATGTCGGACCTTCCACTCGAGAAGAAAGATCATTCGACCATGTCTTCGATATCTTCCCATTCATCAGACTCATCAGAGTCAACTGAAGAATCTGGATAATCTGGACGGTTTTCATAAAACAACGAAAGATGAAGGTTTTCATTTTGCACTCTAGTGTAGAGATGTTCCATATACTTATATACATCTCGCTCCAGCGATAGCGATAGATCCAGTTCATTCAGCTTTGGACATGACACCAATAGACGCTCTAAGGAATCTGGAGATAATAGATGAATCACGTTTGTTGTCCAGCTTAGCTCCCTGAACCTTAGCGACTCCAGTTCAGTCAATGGGTTATTGCTAAGAATATCAGCAAGAACGTCCCTGGATCCGTGGAAAATAAGCATTATCAACATTAATCTGTTTTAAACCCTTTGCGTGGACAACGATCAAAAGCAAGAGTCTAATGTCCCACCGTTTCCCTGGTGACAGTAACAAGCGCTCTAGGTGACGGAACATGGGGGGAGTTGAAGTGATAGGGGTTTCAGGTGGCAGAACCGGAGACCGGTTAGTAGTACTACACTGAATAATTGAGAGTACCTCCAGCTTAGGGCAGTTTATGCCGATTACCTGAATATCATTGATTGTAATGTCTGAACCTTCACAGAATTCTAGTAATAGTTTTGTTAGATTCTTCCCCTTCAGCTGAAGCAGACGACACATTGATTCACCTTTGGTAAACCCCATGATGTGAAGAGAGCTAAGTTGTAAGGAACATTTGGCCAACACATCTTGTATTTTTTGCCTCTCCACTTTGCTTTCAGACCAGATATACAAATCTAAATACTGAACAAAGGGAGCATTTTTGATAATGCATTTTAGCTCATTTGCATCCTGAATACTTAGATCTACGTCCTCTAGTGTGGTAACCGACGTTAATTTAGGCAAGATTGATGTAGCATGGTCACATCTTTTAAGCTTAGGCAGTTCTGTCAGGAGTTTCAAGAGCCATGGCTCACTTTCTTCGTAGTTCCATCCCATAAAACGAATGTCCAAAATTTGAAGGTCTCTGCACTTCAAGAGATTATTCAACGACTCCAACGTTGCATGTGTAGAATGTAAGGTTATGTGAATCTCGTTCAAATATCTACATGTGCTTCCAATTATTTCCAACATTTTGCTCGTTAATTTAATATTAATAATGTCAAGTTTCTCGATCCCTCTAAGTTTTTGGATTTGAGATTCACTTAAACAAACTTTGTCCTCGAATCTAAACGATAAGTATGTACCTATATCCAGTTGTCTCATTTGGTCATGTATCATTAAGGTGGTTAAAACACGATGGTCAAGAAGATCGTGTCTACAGCCATCATGTGGTTGACATCGTTTCCTTCTGCAGCCTGTGTAATCCCTAAGGATATATACGTTGCATATGACCTGACAAACGTCGTCCCAGAGGTGCTGGATGTTGGGGAGCAGGAACGCTTGAAGGTCGCTCACTTCTCTCTGAAGGCTCGCTGACCACTCCAAGCGTTCATACTTCGCCTCGATGGCAACGCACAAGTGAAACACCGTCTGCGCCACTTGTTCGAGCAACATCCTGCGCAGACTCTGAGGTTGAATGTGTTGCGGCATCTTGTTTAGTTAGCTTCACCTGGAACAACACAACACTGTTTAGACGCACTCTTGTTTAGTTAGCTTCACCTGGAACAACACAACACTGTTTAGACGCACTCTTTACAAACACAGAATAAGCCTAGTTTAGAATCACTCGAAATCCTTACAAAGTAAAATATCCCATGTAAATCAAAATTAGGCAAGCAATTATCTTAACACATGAACTTAACTACACGTTTAAACTTCCTGTACCATACATTCAGTACGCCCACGACCCTGGACATATCCGCACAGCATTGTGACTTCACCCCTCCCTACTCTATTCCTGACCTCGCGACTGGCGAGCTTTCAGGTGAAGACACCTTACTACTCTATGCCCGGAAGACCGACCAGCGCCAGGGTGTCCTATACCCGTAATTACCTTGATAATTACTTTAGGTCGGTGAGTAGCGAAACTACTTGGTTGCCCTCCAACTAGCTGGTTTACGAGAATCTTATTGGAGAAAACAGCCCTAGCAAAACATGTACACATGGGAAACAATGGCAAACACAGGCTCAGCACCGCCTGGGGCCCGACCCAATGGGGGTTGGCCACCAGTCTTACCGCGTGTGCTAGTGTTGAGCCGCGCCGACGAGGATCCACAGCGTCAGGTCCCTGCTGATCCCGTTCGCTCGTACCTAGGCTATGCGATTCAGAACCGCCTACTGGTATACTGATGATCTACTTACTTATGAATAAATGAAACTTAGGGAAGCAAGGTTGCGCATGCACCGTCTCAAGCAAAGATAATTTGAATTTAGTGGATGTATAATTGCAAAACGAATTTAAGTTACACAAGTGAATTTAAGTTATATCTAGTGAAGTTAAGTTGGATCCAATCAAATAAAATACCTGTTACTTCTAAAGCTAGTGAACATGAGTACATAGTAATATAACCAATCAGCATTTGCTGGTGGTGGTGATGATGGTGATGATGCGAAGTCGAGGGTCCAGAGGATGCGTCGGCGCGTCGTGAGAGTGTCCCGTTGGGGACGGAGACCTTGGCGTCTCGACGACTCTCTTCGGGCGCTACGGCACACGAAGGCAGATGCCAATTTAAAGATGGACCTCGAAGTTCTGGTAGGAGGGAGAGTTGCTGATAGACGCCAGCATGGTGGTATGTGGAATACCACGTGGTTCGCTAATTACCGGCACATTGCACATGCACCCTAATCACGTCACCCCAAGAGTGATCCGATGATCGTAAAGGTAAACTTGAATTGAGACTATGCTCCCCGAAGCTGTTAGAAGTTGAGAATTAACCATGTGGTCGCCGTGGTCGTCATAAGAACGACGATTGGTTTACAGGTTCACCATGTAGATGATGGATCGCCAAAAACGCACCCCGTTTTAATTAACAAAATGTAATTAAATGGTTATTCATAGCGAACTCCTCTCCCTCGCCAACTGGCACTTCCCATTGTGTGCGGGGGTCTTGATGCCTCCATGGCTCTCGAAGAGAAGCGTCGGTGGTTTGACAAAACCTGGAGACCGTGTCAACGCAGCTATTCTCGTCACTGGCTTGTCAAGAAGTGACCGGGCAGTCGTTCTCATCCGGCTTGCAAAAGCGAGGCCACCCAACTCTGGTGATTTCCTGCCTGCGCACCCATTGGTCAAATATTCAAAGATGCTGCGTCTCGGTTCCATCCGGGTTAGTCATTGGCGGACTACGCCAACCCGATCGCTTCTGCCAAAACTCACATTCCTGAGCTGCGTTTCCGTTAAGCTCGCCGGTTTCCGAATTCTCGCCGACTGGGGTGAAATCTTGAAGCATTTCGCACTTTTGCAGATAGGTACAGAAATAGCATGGGCGTGACGTCACGGATAGGCCACAATGTATACCCAAAAATAAAAACATGAGCCATAGCTTCACTGTGGAATGCTGCACACTATCAACCCTAGGTTGATGAAGCAGGCTAGCTGCTTGTTATTTGCATATGCAAATTACCACACACATGATGATTGATTCCCTGATTAATTTAAGTCCAAAATTTATCAACTGGGTTCCGATGAGACATATTATGCAAATTATAGCGATTTTCAACACAAAAAATAAAATGATCTAGGGCTAGGGCCTGTGATGTCACAGCGTCTCACTAAAAAAAAATGCCATTACTTTAATCGAGTTAATTTATAATGCACAATTATATTTAGGCCCTAAAATGAATAATTGATGTAGTATACCAGTAATAATTTTAATTTAATATTTATAGCCATTCAAATTGCTGTTGTAAAAATATTGGCATCAACGAGCCACACACATTAATGGATTTAATTAGGCAAACACTTGAAATATGGTAGCGTATATAAGCAGGGTGCAAATTGACGGTTTGGCAGAGAGGGGGATGGCCACGTATCAAATCTGTGTGGGGCGAAGCACCAGTCGGCGGAGGCAAAAATGTTATAGGGGTATTATTGCCCACGAGATGGCCTTAGAAGCGATCCGAGGTATTATTTTGAAGGAATGTGTGTAAATTGACGCATTATTTATCAACATTACGAGATAAAGTCATTTGATATGATATGGATGTCCAGAGGTGGGGATTTAGCCATCCCCAGCAGGGATACCATTCAGTATAGCAGAGCCAGGGATGAAATTACAAGAGGGGGGAAATCCCCCCATCAATTTGCACCCTGTAGATAAGGTAACAGGGATAGGGATAAGTAGGCAATTTAACACCCATGGAAGTAGGGTGACCAGATTGCCAGGAATGAATTTCGGGACACTATTCCAGGCGAAAACAGCAGGGGGGTTTGGGGGGCGAGTCCCCCAACAACAGCGCCGCAGGCGATTTTTTTTTAAATCAGGGTTTTTGGAGTGATTTCTGAGCGTTTCAGAAAAAATATCGAACTGAATTTAATACTGAAATACTGTCGTTTGTGTAGTCAAAAACCAAAAAACCTAAATGAAATCGAACGCTGGCGAAAATTATTAGGTATTGAGTTTTGGGGCTTGGAAAGTTGGGAGTAAGTAAGGGATTTTTTTTACAAGATATAAATTCAATAACAGTTTATTACAAAATAAACTAAATATAATTAATAGTTAAATAATCATGATCATTATATTAATAAAGGTAACATCGAAGTAAAGAAACTCTTCAAATATTTTGAAATACAATTTCGTAAAACTTCAATTATTCATTCATTCATCACATCACATCATATCACAATTAAACATATTTTTAGAGCTTTTTACTTTTTTCAGCACATCTTCTCGGGAAAGAGTAAAGTTATAAAACTCTTGGCACGTGAATTATAAGTTTAAGCTCAAGTTTTATTTCATTGCCAATTAACTCTGGCAAGCCTCGATTTCGAGAATCAGTCCATTTGTTCTTCATTAGCGAAAATGCCCTTTCTAAATAAGCATTAGAAACGGGAATGCTAAGGACAAAATGAAACTAGCTGCTTTGGGGGACCATCCGCTGCAGCTACTACTTGACGCTGATTGAAATATCTTCAGCCATTTCTTGTCCGGACTTTCTTTACTTGATATAAGTTCTATAAATTGCTTTTTTGTTTTTATTTTCTAGTTGAAATTTCTAATTTTCTAAGTTTTTGAAAAGCAAATAAAATAAAATTGTGAATTTACCGATTTCGGGACAAAAGGCGTCCCGAAACGAAATATTTCGGGACGCGGGACAATTGCGTCAAATTCGGGACTGTCCCGCATTTTTCGGGACGTCTGGTCACCCTACATGGAAGGTTAACTTTTTATGTAATAGGATATTTTACAAGAAATAAACGACTTTTCGTTATAGTGTGTGTAATTATAAAAAAATTATTATTACTTGGCCATACATATCATCTTTCGTTACATAAACACGAAGAATGTATACCATATGGCCAAAGTGCATTTCTACGTAGGACTATACATGTATTCAGAGTTAAAGATTAAGTAGGACTACTATGGTATGTATTTTACATATACCCTTCACAGAATGCCAAATCGTTAAAATAATTTTAATTTTGCAGTTCAAACTTTCTTTACAATTTGTAGAATCACTACATTGAGGAAATTGAAATATTGTTTTTTTTAAATTCACAAATGGATTTTATATAATATACTAACATATTGAGTTCACCTTCAAAAGAGCAGTAAGATCGGAGCATAAATACATACAATCTACAAAAATAATAAGTACTAAATATATGTTTAAAAATTAGCAACTAAAACAATAAAATTGGTACAGTAAGATGAGACTCCTTTTGTAGAATTCCTTTGCACGTCACTCATTGGACTCATTTTAAGGTGAATCCACATAAAAACGTAAGAGGTACCGAGAAGCATAAGGTTTTAACGCGTAGTCGTAATGTTGGAACATAGGAAACACGTACTGGCGTTCACACAAATGCACAAGTTTTAAGACATAGTTATAACGCACAAGACACTGTTTTAATGCGTAAGAAAGGAACAATTTTCAACTATGCTTACGTACGAAAAAGTTGACTCAAACTAACATCTACTTTGAAAGGCTTGACTACTACAGTCAACTACACTTCCGTAATAAATATATAAATTTGGCAGGACTTGGGGAGCATTATTTGCATAATTATCAACATCGATTGTAAAAATTATATTATTAATAATAATCTTTATTATAACCTTCGAACCCTTCTTCAATCAAAGTTCTCTCTGTTCACTCTGCAAAGAACTTAGAAGACAGCTGAAATATCTTGGGCTAAATTCTTTGTGCTTACGTTTCTATGTGTACCGGCGAGCTTACAGACTACGCGTTAAAACTAAAATCCTTACGTGTTATGTTTTTATGTGGATCCACCTTAAGACACAACCTTGTGAGAGTAAGACCTACCATACACATTATAAAACTAATCATATCTGGGAGAATTTCCACAACACATTGTGCAATGCCAGTTGTAGGTAAACACTGGAAATTACAATCCTGGTATTACCTTTTACAGCCCCATGTGTATAGATTCGTTTTATGCATTTAAATTTAGAATATTCTGCATAACTTTTTTCAAAATTAGCATTTTTAGCTTCAATTTTCCTCTTTCCACCAAAACCCCAAATGAGGGGTTTTTCTAGTATTGGTACTGGTTAACAATGATTGATGAATTATAGGAACATTTTAATACAAAATCGTCACATAAAACAATAGAATACACTAGGTTTGTATTAACATTTTAAAAAGTAAAATGAGCATTATATGTAGCCTTTTTCAAAATATTATATATGTGTACGTATAGTCATCGATATAACATCAAAAACCTGAAACTTAAAAAAAGTTATCACTTTTCTCTACGTATTAGGTATGTATAATTGACTGCCCTACTACATGGAAATTTTGAACATCTATATTACCAAATATTCTGAGAAACCAGAAATGGCCAATCAGAAGGCTTAACTCTAGCATGTACGTGTAGTGACACATGTTATAAAGCTAAACAGGGTTGGTACGGTTTTACCCAGCATGCAACACGCAGGGCCAAAAACGTTTTTGTTTAATTCTATTCACAATGTATGGTATGTATGGACATGGTACATTGAATTTTATTATTTTTGGTTACATTATGGTTTTTATGTTTTGATTTGGTATTGTTGGTGTGTACTTACTTAAGGTCGTAAGTTTAAGGTAGTAGGGCAGTATAGGCAACATCTTATTCAGCAAAGAAACTATTTCCCTAGAGCAGAATTGGGTTAACATTTTCACTCATCTTGAACATTGATAAGTAATACCTAACTAACATTAAAGGGTGGACTGTTAACAACTTCAGATAGCCTTATATTATTTCAAAATATGTAGTAGTATTAATAGTCTCATAAAAATTGAAAATCAGCATTGATATGGACGAATCTGAGTACAGAAGACAACATGGATTTTTGTTTTTAATATAACTTCAAGCATTATTAACTGCTAACAGACTACATTGTGGATATGAATTGCAAATACAAGCAAGGAGCAACAACAATGCTGAATACATTGCACGTTCTACCACTGGTATCTAGCGGCTCCAAGCAGGGATACATTGCTGTAAATATGACCACCTATGACTATGAGCAACACAAATAATTGGATTATCTATTTACTTTTTATTTTTTTATTCAATTAAGCAGACACTGTAAATACGTCAGTGTAGGCTAAGTAGGGAAGAGATAATTAGTCAATTAAACGCCAGTGGCTATTTAATGTTACAATATTTTATTGAAGAATCTAACAATCTAAATAAAAATTAAGAACAAATATTAGTTTGGAAAAGGCCAACAATAATACGTTACCATTTATTTCGAGAATAAATATAACCATTTAAATGCTTGTTAATGCACATTTGTTAAGAGTACATAAAATTATAAATACGTAATCTGTTAGTCATCTCATATGCTTTAAATCACTGGCTGTTAAGACGATAAATCGATAATATTCATGTTTACACATTTATTAACAATTTATCAAACCTCTACATCCAAGATTCACATGAGTATAGCATAAATTAATTAATCTCCGTAAATAACTAAATAATTATTTAAAAGAGACACAAAAGGTAGAGCAAAACAAAAGAAAGAGCGACTCATTTATGCAGAATTGCTTTGACCACACAGACTGCACGCATGTCCTTCTAAACACTTTATGCTCACAAAGAGTTGCTAATGTAAAAAAGCAGAGTTTGTTATAAGTCTGAATTACGTCAATGAGTTCAACAACATTCATAATTATAGTTAGAAACGCAAACTGTATAAAACTACCCATCTGCACCTAACACACTGATTATTCTGAGTAGAAGTCAACATTCTGAAAGTAGATCAAACACAATATAAGTTGTTACACGAAACCACTTCACATGGCTGCCTAAACAGCGAGCACATTCCTAGCAGACAACCACTCGTTCTCCTCTGTAGGTGGTGTACATTTAGTTTATCCGGAACACAGCACGTGGAGGTTAGATACGTCGGATCTTCCACTAGAGAAGAAAGATCACTCGACCAAGTCTTCGAAATCTTCCCATTCATCAGACTCATCAGAGTCATCAAACTCATCAGAGTCATCAGAGTCAACTGAAGAATCTGAATAATCTGGACAGTTTTCATAAGTTAACGAGAGATCAAGGTTTTCATTTTCAACTCTATTGAAGAGGTCATCCATATACCTGCATACGTCTCGCTCCAGCACTAGCGATAGATCCATGTGATTCAGCTTTGGACATGACACCAACAGATGCTCTATGGAATCTGGAGATAATAGATGAATCACTTTTGTGTAGCTTGGCTCGGCAAAACATAGCGACTCCAGCTCAGTCAATGGGTTAATGTTAAGAATATCACCAAGGACGTCCCTGGATCCATGGAAAATAGCATTATCAACTTTAATCTGTTTTAAACCCTTTGCGTGGACAACGATCAAAAGCAAGAGTCTAATGTCCCAAAGTTTCCCTGGTGAAAGGAACAAGCGCTCAAGGTGACGGAACATGGGGGGAGTTGAAGTGATAGCGGTTTCAGGTGGCAGAAGCAGAGACCGGTTAGATGGATTCTTGGAATTGGAATAGTAAGTATACTGGAGAATTGAGAGTTCCTCCAGCTTGGGACAGCTTATGCCGATTACGTAAATATCATCAATCGTTATGTCCGAACCTTCACAAAATTGTAGGAATAGTTTTGTAAGATTCCTTCCCTTCATCTGAAGCAGACGACACATTGATTCACCATTGGCACACCCCATGATGTGAAGAGAGCAAAGTTGTAAAGTAGATTCAGCCAAAACATCTTGTATTGCTTGAATCTCCTTTTTGGTGTCAGTCTTGATATCCAAATCTAAATACTGAACAACAGGAGTATTTTTGATAGTGCATTTTAGTTGGTTTGCATCACGAATAACTGGACGTAAGTCTTCTAATTTGGTTACGGACGTCAATTTAGGCAAGATTGTTGTAGCATGGTCACATCTTTTAAGCTTAGGCAGTTCTGTCAGGAGTTTGATACGCCATGGCTCACTTTCTTCGTAGTTCCATCCCATAAAACGAATGTCCAAAATTAAAAGCTCTCTGCACTTCAAGAGATTACGCAACGACTCCAAAGTTGCATGTGTAGAATGTAAGGTAAAGTGAATCTCTTTCAGATATCTACACGTGCTTCCAATTATTTCCAACATTTTGCTCGTTAATTTAACATTAATGTCAAGTTTCTCGATCCCCCTAAGTTTTTGGATTTGAGATTCACTTAAACCAATTTTGGCCCTGAATTTATATGATAAGTCTGTAGATATCTTCAGTATCCTCATTTGGTCATGTATCATTAAGGTGGTTAAAACACGATGGTCACGAAGAGCGTGACTACAGATATATTGTTCTTGACATCGTGTCTTTCTGCGTGTGTAATACCTAAAGATATATACGTTGCACATGACTTCACAAACGTCGTCCCAGAGGTGCTGGATGTAGGAGAGCAGGAACGCTTGAAGATCGCTCACTTCTCTCTGAAGGCTCGCTGACCACTCCGACCGTTCATACTTTGCCTCGATGACAACGCACGAGTGAAACACCGTCTGCGCCACTTGTTCGAGCAACATCCCGCGCAGACTCTGAGGCTGAATGTGTTGCGGCATCTTGTTACTTGGTTTGTCTTGGATCTGGAACAACACAAACCATTCTTTAACGCGCACACTTGACAAACATATCCATATAATAAGCCAGGTTTAGGCATAATCGAAATCCATACAAAGTAGAAGTATCCCTTGTAAATCCAAGATGGAAAAGCAACTTACTTATATATATTTCATTCGGGCAAACTAGTTATGAAGTTTGAAACTAACAGAAATATTATTGGGCTATTATTGCTATTTTTTTAGCTAGGTCCCATCGGCAAAAATATCCCATAAGAAATAACATGGGGATGATCTTTATGCACCGTGACCTTGGAGGATTTGGCTCACGGTCAAAAGAGCGCGGCAAAAAGCGCGCCGCCCAATAGAGTGCGACAATAAGGTCGACAGGTAAATAAGAGCGACTAATTAATAAGAGAGACTCCTTAAAGAGCAAATGACCAATATGAGCGACTTAAAAGGAGCAAATGATTAATAAGAGCAACAGGCCAATAAGAGCTCCAGGTCAATAAGAGCGACATGCCAATAAGAGCGACAGGCCATTAAGAGCGACAGGCCATTAAGAGCGGCATATGGAATAAAAAGACAGTTAAAAAAGTACGTTGCCGATGCTGCTGGCATCGACGGTTGACTTGTGACCACCAGCAGCCAGAATTACAGTTTTGGCCTTCAAATTGGCCACAGTTCACATGCCTATGAGTTAGCATTGACAAAGTTTTTCAAATAAAAATAAAATAAAAATAGACACCTGTATAAATGGCAGCAAAATTAGCGAAATTCGCTCTTAATAGTGTGTTGTTCTTTTCGGCATGTCGCGGCATATCGCTCTTTTTTACCTGTCGCTCTAATTGGCCATTCGCTCTTATTGGCCTGTCGCTCTTATTGATCATTCACTCTTTTTTAGTCGCTCGTATTGGTCATTCGCTCTTTTTGAGTCGCTCTTATTGGCCTTTCGCTCTTTTTGAGTCGCTCTTATTGGCCTTTTGCTCTTATGTCCCTTTCGCTCTCATGGGCGTTGATCTTATTACCGCGCTCTTCTAGGTTTCGACCTTATTGCGGCTCTTTTATGGGCGGTTACCGGAGGATTTTGATCCCAAAAAATATTGGCCATTATTGACGTACTCGGTAGCCTTTTCTGTAAATCCTCTATATTTTTTTTTTGTAATTTGGGCGAGTGGTTGGGTCAAAATATCCTGTTTACCAAGCATGGGTGTGATTTTGGAATGCATATTTTTACTTGTTTGAGAATATATTTGTGCAGTTTCATGAAACAATGTTATAAGGGCCATTTTAGATTGGTCTGATGCTCTAGTATTTATGTAGAACAAAAAAGAAGCAGGCTAAAGCAGATTTTAAAAAATTCCCAAAATGCCAATTTTCTCAAATTTCTGAATAAAAAAATTGGTATAAAGTCACAGTTACAAGATATAATTCTTTTACCGGTCATTTCAGTGTAGTATTATGCCATAGATAATGTGGTAAAAAATAATTTTTGGTGTAATAGGCAATAGCCCCTTTAATATGAGACGTTAAGCAATACAAATCAAAAATCAAATCAACTTAACAGCTAACACATGAACTTAACACTGTCCTAACAATATTCGTAACTGTTTAATAACACAGTAAAATTATGGTACCATATTATTTCCCTATCGACATGGTATTTTAATTTTGCTCATTACTAACAAGTTTAAATTTCCCATACCATACATTTAGTATGGCCACGGCCCTCAATATATCCACGCAGCATCTCACTCGAAAACCAATTCATTACTTTAACCGATTAATTTATAATACACAATGATATTTGAAATGAATAATAATCATTGTGGCTCATTGATGGCAATATCTTTACAGACATCAATAAATGGCTTTTGTTATTGAGAGATCTTGCAATATATTAAGCATTGTTAGGCATTGCAGAAATAAACAACTAACAATGCTTAAACATTGCAAGATCTCTCACTAACAAAAGCCATTTATTGCTGTCTGTAAAGATATTGCCATCAACAAGCCACACACCTTAATGGTTTTAATTAGGCATACACTTGAAATATGGTAGCGTAGATAAGGTAAGTAGGCGATTTAAACACCCATGGCTAGCTAACTTTTTATGTAATTTGACGAGTGAGCAATACAATTCAAGAAATGTGGCTCTTCGGTGATTGTGTGTATGCCAAAAATCAGCCGAAGTGCTGAAAAGATTGCGCTGAAATTTTATACAGTGATCCGGTGCAAGTTAACCGAGAACTGCTAACAAGATCAGCTAGATCCATTGCGAATAAAATTGGTCAAGTGAGGTAAAAATGATACAAAAAACGACACTTTGCTATGTACAGCTAAATTAGACCTGCTAATGATAAAAAAGTATCTTTACGTGACATGGAAATTTGATTCTAAATTCAACTGGACAATTTATTTTTTGTTTTTATAGCCATTTACATAATAAAATAAATAAATAAAATGTGCGTATCATTTTTACCCAGCACTTGGGGCACAAATGATACGCAAGTGTTTAAAAATGATACACTGTGTTTTAAGCCCTTAAAAACATAGCTAGAGGGTTGGAAGAGGGAAAATAATGATGCACATGGATAATTTGACTAACAATCTACAAAATAGTCATAGCCATGTCAATTTTTAAATATTGTTTTTCATTCTTGAATGGAACCATTTGTATCCTGGAAAACTGGCCTAGCCTCCAAACATGTCAGCAGACCTCTGATAGTGGCCTGTTCTCAAATTAAGGCAACATAATCTTAAGAAGCTTAAAATATTTAAATGGTACTATTCACAATTCATTTAATCTATAAAAGAGTCTTTAAATTCACCTTGAAAACAGTTTGAGCTGAATTAACATGCATTTTGGTCAGCCATTGACCGTATCATTTTTACCCCAAAAGTGTATCATTTTTGTACCTCAACTTTGCTCTCTAGGTAGCAGCACTCTACAGTGCTTTCTTAGTGAAGTGCAGCATTGACAGCATTGATATTAAACACCTATTGTAGGCTAGATACGCAGTCTCCAATACCTCCGCACAGGCGCGAGCGTAGCAAATTGAAGACTCAATCTGCCATAAACAAAATGGCGATTTGGCATTTTAATTTTTGCTTTTTTAATGCATTTAAGTACTTTACTTTACTGGATTGTTTGATATGATTTTAGCTTGTGCAGCGTGATATTGAACAAACATAAACAATAAGAAGTTATTGCATAAGGGAATTTAGTAATCATTTGATGTTAAAGGCTAGTAATAAATAATAATAAATAAATTTTATTTAGAGTCTACCCACTCAGTTATATAACTGCTTACATGTCAACCTGGCGGCAATCTTGAGAACTATTTGGGCAACAAATTGCTCCCATTTGATTAACATACAAACTTCCATATTCAAGATGGCTTTAAATCGTCACGGAAGTGGACCAATGACTGCTGATCTAGCCAATTATAGTTCAATATCTATGATTGACAGTGATTGGAAACAGAGTGGGAAATTTGAATTGGTGGGAGAGATTTCAATGAAAGTGTAAGCATCCGTATGAAAATTTTTTGGCAACTAATTATTTCAAGTTCATTGCCATCTACTAACATAGCTAGGCCTACACTTAATATAATATTTAAGACTAAATAATGAGTTATTATTACAAAAAAAATATGAAAAAATGTAATATTACTTATCAAAATGCCACTGTATCATTTTTTGCCCAATATTTAGTGTGTATCGTTTTACCTCACTTGACCCTACAAGAAGTAATAAATTGAAAAATAGTCTGCAAATATGCAGGATTTATTTTAACAATGTTTTTTTTCATCATTTGTTATTTTGTCAGGCTGTGAAAATAGCATGCAGTGACCAAGGTGTATCGAATATTGCACGCTCAAGGTACCCCCAAATTCCGCTTGGGGATTGCGTAAACCTTGTAAATTTTACACGTATATTGTACTGGCTATGTTTTCCACAGTATTGTCACAGATGTTAAGACTACACTGCGTTATAATATACATTTCAAAACATGTTTTATAATTTTTTAAATACAATCCAGAAATTACTAAATCTTTCCCGATTGAGCCCAGGTCTCCCACATTCCGGGTAAAAGGGTGCTGTATCCAACTAGACAAGGAAAACACCAAAGTCGTTGTTAGACGAGTGAGCGAGTCATGTGTTAAATACGCGGGAACATCTGCATGAAAGTTGATTGATATATAGGTATGAATGATAGGGTTTTAAGTTTATTTGTTCTTATGATACGTCAACTGTAAGGGCCATAATGTGCCACTCTAGCCTATGATAGACTAGGGAGGACAGACCAATGCTGTCTAGATCCAGTTTTAGGTATATGGGTAGAAAAGGGTATGATACCGAGTACTCAACACAAGGCTCACTCACTCGTCTAACGACTTTGGCGTTTTCCTAGTATAGACCTAGAATATTACAGAAGAAATAAACCACTTAAAAATGTTATGTATTAAAAAAATATTTATTAAATTACTATCATATTTTTTTTAAATAAACATGAGAAATGTAGCCTATGGCCAGAGTGCATTTCTACATTCATGTTTTCAGAGTTAAAAATTAAGGCCTATCACACACAATAAAAGAAAATACTTGATATGTAGTTTGTTTGAAATGTGCTAGTATGTAGGCCTACAAGATACATAGATGCATGTTTGCGCTGTGGTTCACCCGGACAGATTCATGCGACTGCTTAGAAGTATGTAACGCACTATGCACATTTCAGAAAATATTCAACTCTCTTTGAGCTACGCGTTCGGGATCTGCCACGAGCTATAACGTTCTACAAGCGGCTGAGCAAAAGATGTTTTCTCAATGGTAGCATTATATCCTATGCATACCAGACGCGATCCGCTCTTCACAGGGGTCAGTGCAAACTCGCCAGAATGGTATGTAAGATATTAACAGAAAATTGCATACTTTTCCCTCGATTTCCATGTAGTATTTTTTGTACGTTTCTACGTGCATAGGGCTATATGCCGGTGTTAAAATATCGTCACATTTTTTCAATCTTATTTGGTTTGGAGTCATTAAAATAGCCTACACTATAAATCCGTGTTTTGCAGTACATTTAAATAATAATCAAAACTAATTTTATTTTTCAACAAGCATGTTTACTTCGACATCATGCTTGTAGAAGAAAGACCACGGAACACGGTGGTACTTTTCGTTTTTGTCTAATTGTGTGTTTTTGTCTATCTTCGGCTACAGAGATAGTTCTTTACAGCGCTTGTTAAATATTTGGCCATCTGCAAGGACGAGAAGAGTGCGCAATCTTTACATCTAAATTATAGTGGCTGCGCGCGCATCCACTGTTATTATTATTATATTGTGTGTCGTTACTTACCGTTACTAGGTAGCGACTTCTAGTTTACTGCATAATTCATTAAATAATTAGTTTGTTTACATTCCCGGGAAATCATAGGGTTGTGATGTCCTCTAATGTAGGGAGTGTCTGGGGGCCATAAATATTGCCAACGAGCCACAAACATATATACTAGCTAACAAATACACATTAAAGTAACCTAGATATGCTTAAGTATAGACTTTAAAAGTTACAGGATTTCATTGGAGAATCGAAAGACTTAAAATTATTTCAAATATATTTATTTCATGCATTTACAAACTTTGAAGATGTGTGTTTTTAAAGTGCATTTTTTAGATACATTTGCTAAACTCTATGCAGCGAATACTGCTACAGCAGATTTTTGAAAAGAACGACCGTGAATAGACACGATATTGGTCAGCAATGAATGACCCAGACAATGCCACAAAAGAACCGAAGGGTTCGACCAATCTTGGCACGCACCACGCTTTTGCCTTCATCGCATATAATGTTTCCAAGGTTAAAACATGTATTCTGTATTTATATTAAACAGGGTTCAGTCAGTCAGTGGGGCCAAACGGCGAGTCCCGCACAAAGAGAGGGTAAGACACTTAACTCTATTGCCTGTCAATCGCTTCTTTGAACCCAAAAATCTTTTCAGAATGACGGTGTATTTTCATTCCCTGAACAGGCTATAAAAATTAAAAAATAAACTACTTGATGAATGCAAAATGCCATTCAAGGAATGATTACTTCTTAACCCATTGAGCCACCAGTTGATTTTGCTTATTTTGCCCGTACGGATCCATTTAAATCCGTATTACGGTGGATGGCACCCCGCCGCACCCTGCCTACGGTCCGAAATCGCAAGAATGCACAAAATTGAAGGCCTAGGCCTATTGTTTTTAGTTCATATGCTTTGCTTTTCTAGTTTATATTCCCGCCAGCCCTAGGCCTAACCCTACTTGTGTCATCATCTTATTTTATCTTGGTAAGAAGTACTCTAGGCTTCATCCACATCACTATTATCGCTTGCATCATTTGCAAGCTTATCAACAACACTTCCCGAATCTCACAATATATCGCGCTCATTGGAAATTCAGCACAATCGCCTTCAGATTCGCTATCTCGTAACATTCATGAGCTTTACGTCAGTTTTACGAAGTAAACAACAGCTGAGAAGCCTATTTCTGTTACGGCGCACCGCCTTGACAATTTGTAGGCCTTCATCTTATTTGTAGTCGTCTGTGAAATGGCCGTGTTCGAGAATTTATCGTGGAAAAAACTCAATCAAGTCGGTAAAAGAGACAGACTCCATATAGTGCTGCTATCTGTGTGAGATTGACTGAACTACGCCGGTTTGGCGCGAATTTAAAGACGAACGGAACGGACACGGAACTGTTCCGTATGTCAGTTTTTGGGCCACAAGCGTGGAATACGGAACGGTTCCGTAAGTCGGCTCCAATGGGTTAAAATCTAATTCAGTATTGCAGTCAAATGTTAATGTGCAATTTGTAGAAGCACTTTTCAGAGCAACAGCTCCAAAGAGTACATACAGTATCTGTGTAGGAATATTAACCGATCTATATAAATTAAAGTAATACAGCAGAGTGACTACAAAAATTAATACTACAGAATTGCTTTGCAAGTTTTACATTAAACTCGTGTTGTTTACTACCTCTACCTAGGCCATGTTTAGCACAAAATTAAAAGCAAAGGCTGTGTTAATGATTACATGTGAATTCTTTCTTTTTGTTGCAGATAGAATGTAATGAGAAATGAAATCCATCATTTTGCCAACACTGTGACTACACTAAGTGGGGCTCAGCACTGAGAAAGTAAATGGAACACAATAAAGTTGGTTCTACTAGCAACCTGACCAAGGGTCGAAATTAACACTCGCCTGCTCGCCGAAGCTAGTGATACTTTTCTCGGGCTAGTAAAAATCTCATTTCACTAGCCCGACAGGCGAGTACTTTTTCCAGAGTTACCAATTGAGATCTAAAAATCTTAATATTTCGCACCGATAACCTAACGAGTTTCCAGTAGTTGTGCGCTACCTAGTATGGAAAATCGTTCTAAATATGTAAACAAAATAAAAATCTCTTAATATAGGCTAATATTATTAATATTATAGTGAAAATTTGTTTCCTGTCACTCCCTAGTCCCCCTCACCCACACCTACACGCCAAACCCGGCAAAAATTGTGACTTAAAACTTTCACGTAGGCCTATGATACTTTTACTTTCACATCAATAAAACCTATTTGATTGAGGGCTAGTAAAAATGCTCTCTGGCTATAGGACTATTGTTGCCATTATCCCGAGGGCTAGTGGCAAAAAAGTTCATTTCGGCCCCTATACCTGACACTATATCACTGCAAGTCTCACAATCAGAGCATTAACAACACACTACGTGTTTCTCGATTTGGTTAGTCGGGAAACACTCCCGTGGGTGTAATTGTTTTTATTTACTACAATTCAGAAATTAAAAAAGTCCGCCCCAACCGGGAATCGAACCACGGATCTCCCACATTCCAGGTGGACGTCTTAACACTACGTGTTCTTCTAGATATCGTAAGTATATAATGGAATGGGAATGTATGTACCTTTAACTTTATCTGGAATAGGCGCAGACAACGTTGGATTTCCCCCGAGTAGAAAGATCACTGGTCAAAGTCTTCAAAATCTTCCCAGTCATCCGAGTCATCAGAATCAACAAAATAATCTGAATCATCATCATCAAACTCAAGCTCAAGATTAAGGTTTTCATTTCGCACTCTAGTGTCGAGATCTTTGAGGTAGTATAGTAGGCCTCTGTCTAGTTTCAGCGATAGAGATATGCTCAGGTGATTCAGCTTCGGACAGGAAACCAAAAGACGTTCTAAAGAATCTTCAGATACCGGAAGAATCACGTTTGTATTGTTAGGCATATCTAATCGTAGCCATTCCAGTTCAGTCAATTGGTTAACACTGAGAATATCAGCAAGCACGTCCTTCGATCCGTGGAAATACAAGTTTTCAATTAGAATCTGTTTTAAGCCATTTGCGTGCAGAGTGATCTGAAGCAAAAGCCGAATATCCCACCCTTTCCTTGGTGACACGCGAAGTCGCTCTAGGTGACGGAACATGGGGGGAGATGAAGTGATCGACACTTCAGGACCCAGAACCGGAGACCGGTAAGAAGGATTATCATAACGATGACCATTAGAACTAAACGATAACTCGTAGATCGTAAGTACCTCAAGTTTAGGGCAGTTTAAGCCAATTGTGTGAATATCATCGAATGTTGTGTCCGAACCTTCACATCCATCCAATATTAGTTTCGTAAGATTCCTTCCCTTCAACTGCAGCAAATGACACATTGATTCACCATATGCAAACCCCATGATATTAAGACAATTGAGTTTTAAGGAACATCCTGCCACAACATTTAGTACTGTCGGTCTTTCTTCTTGGTTTTCACAGGAGATATTCAAAAATAGATCCTGAACATGGGGAGTATTTTTGATGATGCTTTTTAGTTCGTTTGCATCAAGAATGATTGAGCGCAAACGCTCTAGTGTGGTATCGGATGTCAATTTTGGCACGATTGATCTAATCCGGTCACATCTTTTAAGATTAGGCAGTTCTGTGAGGAATTTTAAGACATACGGCTCGTACTGTTCCTCTTTCCATCCATGAAATTGAATGTCCACAATTCTAAGTTCTTTGCACTTTAAGATATTATTCAAAGACTCCAATGTTGCATGTGTAGAATGTAAGCTAATGTGGATCTCCTTCAAATCTCGACACGTGCTTCCAATTATGTCCAACATTATGTCTGTTAATTTAGTATCTCCATGTGTTATGTTAAGTTTTTCTATACTTCTTAGTTTTCGGATATGAGCCTCACTCAAAGAAACTCGTCCATAGAATAGTTCTGAAGTTATCTCCAGTTTCCTCATTTGGTCATGTATCATTAAAGAGGTTAAAACACGATGGTCACGAAGCTCATGGATACAGCCATATTGTGGTTGACATCGTTTCTTTCTGCCCTTGTATTTTCTTAGGATATATACGTTGCATATGACCTGACAAACGTCGTCCCAGAGGTGCTGGATGTTGGAGAGCAGGAACGCCTGAAGGTCGCTCACTTCTCTCTGAAGGCTCGCTGACCACTCCGACCGTTCATACTTTCCCTCGATGGCAACGCACGAGTGAAACACCGTCTGCGCCACTTGTTCAAGCGACATTCCGCGCAGACTCTGAGGCTGAATGTGTTGCGGCATCTCGTTACTTGGTTTGTCTTAGACCTGGAACCACAGAAACCAAGGCGTTTAGACGCAAACAACACTGTGTACCGTACCATAATCGAAAGAATTAGCTTAGCCTAGGCTAGTCATACTGGAAATCCACTTTATCTCATCGCGGCCTCAAAACAAGGTGGTCGCAACCATTACAACAAAGTTAAATACCCTATGTCAATTAGACTGGAGGAGCAATTAACTAAACACTTTATGATTATTATTTCAAACTTAATTTCTTACATTTTATCATTAAGTGTGCATTTATGTATTAATTTTGTTTTAATTAGTTGTCCCCTGTAAATCCGTTTTTACAAGTGAATTGGATAGACGTCAAATAAAACAATTTTTGCATTATTTTGCCCAAATTAACTTGGTTGGTAATAATGGGGTTGGTTCTTCTCGTAGTGAGGGCACTGAGCATTCTATGTATTAATATATGGTACTAGCAGTGTTGTCAAAGCTAATTTTTAAAGTAGCACTGCTACAGCTACAGCTACTTAACCTTTGAAAATAGATTAGCTACTTTTAAAGCTACTTTTATTCTTAACTAGCTTGCTACCTGTGTAGCAACTTTACAGCTAAGTTACTTTGGTGTTTTTGTTTTACCACTAACTAGAGTACAATTTTGATCATGGTTATTAGGGCGTAGGCCCTGGCATGTTGCAATAAACTATAAGGCAATTACAATTGCAACTTATGCTTAAAAGATAATAAACTGCCACCGGCAAATTAAAAGGTTTGAAAGAATGACCTGCCAATTAGATGCTTGGCCTGCAACATTATTCCCTAATGCTGTATGTCCAGGTATGATGAGAAAAGAATGCATATCAGATCACATCGACTTATTAAGTGCCCGGCTCCCGCGTTCAAAAGATACGTGTTTACCAGCCGCGCAGCTGCATTTTTATCAGTCTTCTGTCCGTCTGTTCTTCAGCGAGAAGCGCCCGTGTCTACGAGTGCGAGAGTGACGGATGAGTAAATATATCTCGTAAACGCCAGATCAGTGTCTACGCGAACAAGGTGCGCGTTCGATCTAACACACAGCTGGCCAGCGTTAGTATGGGAAATTAATTTGAGAGTACGTTATTATTGGGCGTTGATTTTTGCAACGGTAATGGTTTAATTACATTAGGGCCTATTGCAAAATGAGAGTTGGGTTGATTTTACGCTACAGCTACCTGTTAATAGTAGCTTGCTACTCGCTACTTACATTTTCAAAAGTATCGCGCTCCCATCATCGCTACTCAAAAAAGTAACATGTGACAACTTACAAGTATTACTTAAGAGGATGGGATATCGCAAAATTAAAACCACGCAAAATTACAGTTTTTTTGTGATATCTCGAGAACGATGAAAATATCTAAAATCTGATTCTAGACCGAATTGTGGTTTTGTTAGAACAATATAATTCAAGAAAAAATATTGTAATGTGATGGTAATTAAGTTTTTTATTAGAAATTTATTTAATTAAATTTATATCTTAAATACAAACCGCACCGATTATTATATTTGAATATTTTTTCTTGTATTATATTGTTCTAAACAAAACCACAATTCGGTTTAGAATCAGTTTTTAGATAGGCCTATTTTGCATCGTTCTCCAGATATCACGAAAAACTGTAATTTCGCGTGGTTTTAAGTCCCCTGGAAATTTCATCAAGATGGTAGATGGCGAACAAACAAACAGAAATAACGAGCTATTTTTCTCAGAGTAAGTGAAGTCTTTGCTGAGCTCATCCAATAAACCAAAAAATTCACAGGAAAGACAATTCAATTGTAAAAAAATTATTTTCTCTCATAACACCTTCTAGAAAACCAGTTGAAAATTAATGGCACAAAAACAAAAACATCTATGTCAAATGGTGTGCTAGGTGGAACTTAAGTTTGAAATTATTTTAAAGAAGTGATATTTGTGGAGTGCTCAATAAGAAAAAAAATTAAAAAATAGTTTTGATGTTCTGATAGAGCCAGGTTTCAAAACCGTTCACTAATATTATTACTTCGTAGCATATTTGAGACCTGGCCTTAAAAGATAGGCTACATACGTATGAATAAAGACGGACAAATCACATAAACAAGGAAAACGCTAAAGTAAAGGTTTTTAGAGATCAATTTTTGTTCAATGTATCAGCCTTACGTTCGTGTTTTTTGAAGCGACTGTACGGCCGGGAGTGAGCTGGCTTCAGCGCCCGCGTTTTGTTACATACGACTGCCAACAGTCCAGCAGCCTCGTGCGTCAAGGCCGATCAAGTGTTGATAATCAACTGGCAAGGAAGGATAGATAGCCAGCTGAGTCAACACGGGCAGCATGGTGTTACATGTCCCTAGCCCTATAGGGGGATACCAACAGTGGTCCGGCAGACTCAGTGGAGAAGGGGCGTGGGCAACTGCAGGTGGGTGTCTTCGGTGTTTGGGCGCCACTTTGTTCTAAAATAAATTATTGGGAAAGTCGCAGAAGGAACGAAGAAGTTTCTACGAATACAGAGAATGGCAAAGTATAATCATAAAGAAGTCAAGTTTATTTGTAAAAGTGAGTCCAGCGAAACCTTAAAGGTCGCAGAGGAATAACGTGGGGGGTGGTACCCACTTTACAAGAAGCTGACAATAAGAAAGAAATACAACGTTGAATAATCAACCAGCAAAAGAAACAGTTCAGTCAAGCTAATAACTAAACCACAAAATGGTTGCTTACATAGTACACAAGCTTACAATAATCACAATACGGTATGACATGGGCTATGGTTGCCTACATGTGCAACCACACCTAAATAGTACATACAATAATCCACAATAATAGTTGGCCTACTAAGCCTAGAAAATATACAAGTTATACTATACTAGGGAAACGCCAAAGTCGTTGTTGGACGAGTGAGTGAGCCATGTGTTGAGTACCCGGGAACATTTGCATTTAAGTTTGATGATAATTATTATACATGTATAATTAATAGGGTTTTGAGTTTAGTTGGTATACGGGCGCGTCAACTGTAAGGCCATAATGCGCCACTCTAGCCTACGATAGGCTAGGTAGGCCTTAGGTATATGAGGAGGAAAGGGAACGTTACCGGGTACTCAACACATGGCTCACTCACTCGTTTAACAACGACTTACGTGTTTCCCTAGTATAATCATTGAACAAACATTTGTGGTCACAGACACTTGATCAACAGATACACCCCAGGCTAAATGGAACGGCCAGCTAGTGTACGACTCCTACACTTGTATAGATACTGCCTCCAGCGTCAATGAAAAATTAAAGACAATTTCAGCTTAGGGAGGCGAACAGAGAAAATGGTTTTTAGTTTTGGTTTCAGGGCGCGTCAACCGTTCGGTTATGATGCTCCACTCTAAGGGATTTAGGGAGGAAAATCCTATGCTGGTCAGAACCAGCCACGAGTAGGTGAAAGAAAAGGGGGTTCTCACGTCGTGGTCGTCATCGTCTTTGGCATCGTTCGTGTTATCATGGTCATCGTCGTCAAGGGGGTTGTCAGGGAAGGGGTAGAGGTCCCCGACGACGACTGCCAGAGGTCGCATCTTTTCGGGGAGTATATATACTTCTCTTTTGTACTTACCAGCTGATGTTTGCGAGATGAGATACGATATGCAGAGCAATGCTCTGTGCCAAATGCACGACCATATGGTTTAGGCCTACGTAAAGCGTAGTGATGGGAATTTTCATGAAAAAAAATAATCTTGAAAATTTTCAAGGTTTGTTAATCTGTTATTTGAACTGTATTTTACCATATTATAAATAAAAATAATTTATTTCTATCAAGGACGTATGCCTACAGTGGGACTCCGGCTGAGGTGGAATAAGTCTAATATGCAATATCTTGTTGATTAATTTTATTCTTGCAATTTGCAAATAGCAAAATAGGCCTACATTATAAAAATAATTGTTGAAACAAAAATGTTGAATATTGAGTTGAGGTAGTAGCTATCCAACATGAATGATGGAAACAAAAGCAACATAAAACATATTAGGCCTATATCAAAATGTAAAAATATACACCCAACGTTTCGGGTGTTAAGAGAAAGCCTAGATTATTGGATGAGCGTAGCGAAGATTCGATTTCACTACACTGGAGAAAAAAATCCGGATTTTTTTTTGTATTTTTGTCCGTTTGTTAACACGATTCCGGCTAAACCGATAATCCAATTGCGATGAAATTTTCTGGAGGCCTTCGAAATCTCTGAACTTAGAACCCCCTTTTTTATGAGCGCAATCGAAAAATAATTTCTCGTGAAAATAGCAATTTTACGCTTTTTTTTGTTTAAAAAAATTACGCTCATCCAGCAACGCGCCTGAAAAAGCGTTTGCGAAGCTTCCTAGTAGTCACTACAAACAATACGGTACCTACAGACTAATGGAGGCGTAGACCTCACACCAAAGTAATGTTTGTCCCGGTCTTTCATTCCACTAGGGTAGGCCCTACCAGGCATTTAAGTTCTGCACAACCCTCTAGCTTTTGTGCTAATTAAAGATGGATTTTATCTGGTTAGGGCCCAACCAGACTATTGCCTATACAACCTACAAAAATAATAAGTTGACCTAGCTCCCACATTGACAAACTTCTAGGCCTTATTCAATGCCTCTGTTCTAAGCTAGGCCCCAGCATGCATTAGGCCTATTGCTATGCAAGAGGCTAGCCAAATACTAAATACCAAATACCAACTGCATAATTAAACAACATAATAAAAATAAAAACTTGAAAATTTTCAATGCACGGCCCTTGAAAATTTTCAATGAATTGAAATTTTTCATGAAAATTTTCACGTGAAAATTTTCAAGTCCCAACACTAGTAAAGCGTACACATATCTCACATTCATGACGTAGGTTAGAATAAAATAGGCCTAGGTGGTCTAGTCTACGATTTTAATTATACCTTTATATGGCGTAGTACTGCGTGTATACTGTATAGGGTCTACTGCGGTATTGCACTGTATCTTGTGGATGGTCAATTGGTCATCATTATTAATTAATTGATGAATTTAAACAAGAATAATGACATAACCTTTAGAGAATGACATACCGTGTTGACAACAAAAACATACGAAAAATCACCGACTGATAGCGACTATATCTGAATTGTTTTTTTATATCGTAGGCTGTGGCCTATTTTTCATATGAAAAATCTAAACAAATGCTACCGATATTTTTAAAAATCCCATTTTATTTTTTGTAGGTTTAAATCGAAATGGATTGCGCTCATTTTGTTAGCAGTTCTCAGTTACCTGGTCACGGATGTCTGTTTAAAATTTCAGCTCAATCTATTTAGCCGTTCGGCCGTATGAGCCTGGACAGACAGACATTGGACAATGCTCACGGCCAAGGCCCGATCGAGTAGAGCGTAACAGAATCCTCATTCGCTTCGCTCACTCGTCTAACTACTACTAAACACTAAAACTAACTAGGGTCTAAAACTTATAGGCCATATGGGCACACGGCAGCCTACAATCTTAACAGTAGGCAAAATGGATTGAAATGTTCATCTAGACAATAATATGTGCTAGGAAAAGTAAACCGGGTGAGACTAGTATTAGTCCAAGGCCTAGGCTTGGCCCTAATCACTATTTGGAGAATTCTAGATAAGGTCTAAAGGGGTGTTGCAATTCCACCTGTTCTCACTCTGTAGCACTTGGAACCGTTCCTGGCAATAGTTACTAGTAGACCTTACGTCTACCTACCATGATGTGGGGACATAACCAGTAGGAAAAGATCCAGCTTACCTCCATTACAGCTTCACAAAAATTCACACGGGTTTCTGACAAAACTCAGGTCCAAACAAATGCAGTTCTTGAGGCAGAACGCCCGTGTCGGCCCACCAGGTAGGCCTAGGCCTAAGCCTAGCTAATCGCCTACACTGCATGGCACACTTGAAGTGTCTTGAGAGTAGTGATGCAAATGGTTGGAAAAAACAGGAAATTTTCAAAAAAGCCGCTGGTTTTTTTCGTTTTTTTCATCACACTAAGGAAAAATTGGAAATTGAGGAAAAATTGATTTTTTTGTTTGGTTTCATCTCCTTTGTTATAATGATTTACTTTTAACCATTTTTTAGTAGAAGCTGACTATAATCAGTTGTTCTGCCCATATTTTTGGACTTGAATTCAAAGTTGAAACAATATCTAGATCTCATAGTTGGTAATTTGGATTGGGAAAAAAGATGGGAGTGGGACACACAACTCACATTACAGTAACGTATACACTTAATTCATGATCTGAAACCTTTTAATGTCTTAGGCTAGGCAGAGGCCTGTGATGTACAAAAGTTATTTCACATTGTGACATTAGATTACACAGTTAACATTATAAAATAATATTAGGCTATCCGATATAATAACCCGAGAATCCGACTAGTAAGAAGGAACGTTGACGTAGTAGGCCTATAAATTTATAATAATAAAGAAAACGGTATAACAGACTTTATTTTTGACTTGTGCCAGTTAGTCTACTGTTTACTTACCTATTACGGTTACGGTACATAATAATAAAATGTATAGATAAAAATAATGTTAGACTTGTAACTACTAGACTAGACTCGACTTGTAATTGTAATGTAGGAATGCTAAACTTTAACGAACATAATAAAAATATAAAAAACTGTTTATTTTAAAGTTTATTATAAACCTTTATTGATGGATTTCCCTCCTAATGTTATTGTGTGGCTGTCATCAATCTGTCAGCCAGCCAGCTGTGGTCTTCTTTTTCTTCTTTCACTTATGCTTTTGCAATGAAACAGTACAATATAGCCAGCTACATCCTATAAATTTCAGAAACAATACCAGCAACTTAAAAACCAAGTTAAAAAATAATCTATACAAAACACAATCATGTTCTGGAATATTTTAAGCAAAATTTTCAATTTTTCCCAAAGTTTCCGTTTTTTTCGGAAAAAAACATGAAAAATTGAGTTTTTTTTCCTCGCAAAAAATAAAATGGAAAATTTGCATCACTACTTGAGAGGCCTACAGCTTCTGTCTTTCCTACTAACCAAGCAGTCCATCTGGATCTACACCGTCGGCTTGGGTCCTAGCCTAGCCTACCCTAGAGGCTTAGGTTGTGTCTCGTAGAGGAATATCCCAGGACAGCATCCAGACATCATGCCAGTCACCAAAACCCCAGGGCCCGGATTCACAAAGCGGGGTTAAATTTCGGGGGTAAAGAATCTAACCTCCGTTTTAACCTCCACTCTAACCCCCGAATTTAACCTCCTTTTTTAACCTCTGTTTCCGTATTCACAAACGCATTTTTACTGTGGAGGTTAGCCAGAGGTAAAAACTAAGCTCAAACGATGACGCCATTGATGACGTCATGAATTTCAGCCAATAAGATTGTCGCTTTCAACACAACCAATAGAAAAGAGTTTTATTAAAGATTGTTTTGGTACGAAATTTAAATTATCATAATATTGCAAATCTTTGTGTTTTGTTAGTGTAAATGTTAAGTAAAATAGTGTAATAAATTGTTTTATTACTTAATAATTATTTATTTCTTACATTATTATTTATTAATATATTATTTAATTTAGTTATTCATTAAAATTAGTGTAAATGTTTATGTATCAGCATCAGAATATTGCATTTCTAGTTACCACCATGAAATTTGACATGGTATAAGAAAATAATATGATTATTAATAATCCGCGAAGAGGCAAGCTATAAGTCAAAATAAACAACCCCTAAACCACCCCTTAAAATTGGAATGGGTATTAGCTTGTACCAAATACATTATGACGTTTCAAATTACTTATTTAAATTAATATGTCAATGTATTTTAATCACATTAAACTACTCTTCTTTCCACAAACCACGTTTTTCTCCACCCCAACCCCTAATAGCATATGTTGTTGTTCTCTAGATACCTGTAATTCCAGCACTAACTATGTAGTGAGATGCTTAGTGAAGTGAGTTATTAGCATGAATTTTGGGTTGAAGATACATTAAAAATAATATGAAAAATAAATAATCAACGGGGAGGCAAGCGATATTACACCCCTAGTATTCCCTACAACCCTTAACGTTAGAATGAGCGTTGGGTCGTATTTAATATATTTTGAATATTTTAGTTGCAAATAAAAATCATGTCTTAACGTGTTTTGATCCAATCAACAAAAGTATCATTCCACAACCCCTATTTTATCACCCTCACCCCTAATAATTATACTATTAGTGACTAGCACTGGATAGTAAGTTGCCACTTGCCAGCATGAAATTTGGCATGGAGATACATAATAATTTGATAATAAATAATATTTCTATATATTTTGGTTAGTCGGGAAACACTCCCGCAGGTGGAATTGTTAATATTTATAAAAAGTTACATTCAGAAATTAAAAAATCCATCTCGATCGGGGTTCGAACCAGAGTCTTTGGAATGTGGGAGACCACGATCGGGATGGATTTTTTAACTTCTGAATTGTATTAAACATAATAAATAATGTGCGGGGGCAAGCGATTTTTCACCACTACTTCTCCCTGCCACCAAGGGTTAGCCGTATTTTACGCTATTTGAATATTTTTACTGCCAATAAAAAAGGTGTCAACGTATTTTGAATGATTCAACTAACAAAGTATCCATTTCTATAACACAATAATTACAATACACAATTCACACACACAATACAATAATTAGAGGCCTGCTTTTTTGTGGGTGTCTCAATCCTAGAAGTTTTTTCTGCATATTTACATTTTACATAAACAGAATAATATAATTATTCATTGTACCATTCTTTTGTATATATATATATACACACAAACACACACATCAGTATTATAACCTAGCTAGGATTGCATCCATATTAAAATATTTAAAAATAAATTCACAATTTTTTTATTTTTTAATAATAGATCCAGTTGTTAATGATGTAAATTGAAAGCAACAACTGGTCAAGAGAACCCTCCCCCAATATATGATGAACTTGTGAAGCCAACCACGGCCACCATTGGTAATCATCAATCCTGGTATACCTGGGGGAAATGGTAGGGAAATTGGTAGATTGTAAAATTACAAGATAAGTATAAGGTAAAACACAATTTAAATGTTCAAATTATTTATTTATTTCATACATACTATTTTAATCTGCAAAGAAGAGCACAAGGAAAATTATGGCAGGCCTACTCTTTTACCTTAAAATTATTAAAGTTTTTAACTACCTACAGAGCTAGAAAATTCATATGCCCAGATGTCAGATAGCCGCCAAGACAACTAACTATGCAGGTACCGGCAACCAATAATACTTTTCAGTTGCCCGGATGGCCAAGTAGGCTGATTGGGGTCATATGAAAAGAAGAAGACTTAAAATTTTCTGGGAATAAATCAAATATCAAATATTTAATACAATAAATTACAATGTCATCTATTTTTCAACTTCGAATGATCTCTGGGCAAGGAAAAATTAGACTTGCCCAGGTTGCAAGTTTTATAAATTTTCAAGCCTAAACCTAGAATAAAACAGTCCATTAAAAACATGCTTATGATATAAGCAGGGTGCCTACAAATTACTCAATACAAAATTCCCTAGCATCTTTTTAAGGTTTCCACATGTAAAATCATATTTTTTCAGACTGCAAATTTGGCTTTCAGAGAATATCATAATATGGTATAATAAGAGAATTTATTTTTCTCCAGAGTTTATGATTGGCCACTATGGCACATGCAAATGGGGGTCCAGGGACTGTCCTAGAACATTTTTAGTTTTATAGATTTATGCAAACAATAATATTGCAATAAACTTTCTATAGTTATTTATTTAGAAATTATTGAACCAAAGACTCTGCTTGTCATGTTTACCAACCAAGATGTATCATTAGTTACCCACAACCACAAAACTGATTTGAGAGTTGACTCAGATCCAATAGAATCGGTAGCACAATTAATTGACTTCACACTTCAATCCCTCGAGTAGCTAGACGCAGGTCACTGACGACGGCTTCCGGTCTGGGTGAATGAGGTGCTGGTAGGCATACGGGGAGAGGCACAGCCGCACAGGTACCGGTACCGGTAGTTGGATATTCGTTTCAACACACCTGAAAAAGTATACAAATTATGTCAATTATTTCTCTCAGCTACAATGTACAAACCAAACCAAAATGTAGTTCCCAATAGTAGGCCTAGACATAGTTATTGATACATAAATAATTATATAGTACCTACCGGTACTGTAGACCTATTGTGCACATTGAATGTAAAGCTACATGTGGTTTGCTCTATAATTCTCAACCTGTGTAGGCCTATGTAAATATATTTAGGCCTAGGCCAATTTTAATTTTATGAACACCAATATTTTAGTAGGCCCTACATAATTTTTAATGGGTTAATATTTTTCTTTTTTTTTTTTACTTGTAGCTATAGGGTATCAATATTTAATATTTATGCTCTATTTGAAATTGAAATAAACCAACAGTAAGTAGTTAGGTAGGCAGAGGCCTAAACCAATTTAAGAAATTTCCCAAAATTCTCATTTGCACCAAATTCAGAAGTCAAAACATAACAACTCATGTAGGGCCTAATATCACAGTTTGACTAAACTATGTAGCCTATGCCGATAACATTCTACCTACTCAGTTCCAAGAACTTATTTTCAGGCTGAGAGACCACTGAGAATTTCAGCAAGGGACATTATTGATGAGGCTACTTGTAGGTACTTAGGCCTAAAATATTTTTTAAATGTTTTTATTTAGTACCTTCTTTATTAGCCTACATGATTCAACTATTAAAGACCGATACTAATTAATCATCTAGAGATACATAAACCCTCATTCATAGTCGATTAAAATCCTATCGGTACTATCAATATGTGTAACACGACAGGATGCCAAAGAAACTTACCAATGATCTTAAATAAGTAGGCATAGTGTGCCTACCGTACTAGGCCTATGTCTATATTCAGGAATCTTTGTTTCCACTGATCCTACAATTTTTCTTAATAACTTAGGCCTAAAAACAAAAAGCCTAGCTCCTACACCTATCCTATTCAACAAACATGCCAATCGAGCCATAGCCTACAAATATAACCGAGGCTATCTTAGTCGGCCTTCTGGTAGACCTAGGTCCTACCGTAGGCCTACTTACTTAGGCGCTGAATCAGACGAGGAACCCGTTTATGATCACGGGCAGCGAAACGTCCTAGGCTAGTCCTAGGCTAGCCCTAGACTGACACAAGACCCTACCTTAGCCAGCCCTAGCTTAGCCAGCCCTAGCTGGCACAAGGCCCTATCTAGGCTGTCTAGCCCTAGCTTGACACAAGGCCTGTAGGCTGGTATGTACGTAACACATGGCTATGCCTAGACCTTAGAACATTCTGCTTAGGCTCAGGCCTAGCAAAGCGTTTTAAAAACCTCGTTTATGGTTTATCCCATGGGCCTAGGCCTAGCTAGCCCTAGCCCTAGCGCACAGGGCTAGTAGCCTACATAATTTGACCAGATTGTAGGGGCTATGCAAACTAGGGCCTAGGGCCTAGCCTAGGGCCAAGCACTAGGCATTAGATTATTCAATCTCACACTTACCTTATTCAATTCTGATGATTGGGCTAGCACCCAGCATCTCCCACTGGATATAGGCCTAGGGCTAGGCTACCCTAACCCTACTTCGACGTAAAACAATCTCTTGGCCTTTGTGTATCCAATCCCTTTGGGGGTCTTGGCAAAACCTCTTCACAATTCGGCTGCAGAGTGCAGATAGACTGTCTAATGCCTCGAATAAACCGTAACACATTTTGATAGACTGACAGCGAAAATATACTAGTATTTTGAAGTGAAAGCCTCGGCCTACTGGCCAAGACATTTTGAGCGACGTCTTGTTTACAAAACAAACGTCCGTGTACCGAACCTAACCTAAAACAGCGCGGGAAGTTAAAAGTAAACATAACATAACATAACATTTCTTACGGTTGCAAATGGGCCCTTCCGCCCGGTGGCAACCACTCACTCCCCCCAGACCTAATTACTGTCCCCCCTAAAAATGATCTAAATTCCCTTAAAGACCCACTACCTACAATATCCCCCGGCAAGTCATTCCATTCCCTAACAGTCCTTTCCATGAAACCATACCGACCCAGATCCGTTCTTACTACTTGACGCTGGAACTTCCATGAATGATCCCCCTTCCCCTGTAAAGCCCCTCTTGTAGCCTATTGCGGATGTCCCCCCACCCCCTACTTCCCCTAGCCGCCCTGTACATATTGCACAACCTAACCTCCCTTCTTCTTCCCTCTAATGACTCCCACCCCAACTCTCCTAGCATTGCAGTGACACTGTCATATACTCTCTCTACATTCCCCTTATCATCCTCTTCCCACCGCCACCGCCTAACCTTTCCCGTAACCCTTCTTGCCGCCCTACGTTGGACTTCTCTACTTCCAAAAACCTCCCCCAACTTATACGGATCCCATGCCGCCGCCCCATACTCCAGGACAGGTCTAACCACTACCTTATATGCCCGATCTTTAAACCTCCCGGCTGGCCCTCTTAGATTTCTCATAACAAAACCCAGAGCCCTATTTCCCTTCTTAACAACTTCTTGCACCTGATCCCCCCAACCCAAATCCTCTGCCAACATCACCCCTAAGTACTTATACGTTCCTACTTTCTCCATAACAGCCCCATTAAAGTGTATGTCCTACCTACCTTAATTATTCTTCGCGAGAAACCAACCACCTTACATTTACCTATGTTCAAACCCATCTTATTTGCTGTGACCCATTCCTCTATACCCCCAGATCTGCCTGCAACAACCTAACATCCTCAATCCCCCTTATTGCTCTATACAAAACACAATCATCTGCAAATAATCTTATTCTTGATGTTATTCCCTGCCCTATGTCATTTATAAACATAATAAACAACAAAGGTCCTAACACTGAGCCCTG
The DNA here is from genome assembly GCA_024449915.1 of Sweltsa coloradensis. Taxonomy (NCBI): domain Eukaryota; kingdom Metazoa; phylum Arthropoda; class Insecta; order Plecoptera; family Chloroperlidae; genus Sweltsa; species Sweltsa coloradensis. The sequence goes on along the minus strand of JAMZAV010002785.1, from coordinate 22,181 downwards.
CGGTACCCCCGATGTAACCTCTATACTATGTGACAAGGTACCCCCAACCATAACCCTCTGAGACCTACCTCTCAAGAAATCTCCAACCCACCTCACCACTCCTTTATCCCCCACCACATTGTTTACCTTCTCCATTAGCAAATCGTGCGAGACTTTATCAAAAGCCTTTTCAAAATCTAGAAAAACAGCATCTACTTCCCCCCCACTGTCCAAAATGTCCCCAATATCCTGAACTAATCCTACCAGTTGAGTGTCACAAGAAAAACCTTCCCTGAAACCATGTTGAGCATCCGTGAACCACGCCTCCCCTTCCAATGAGTTCCTAACATAGTCTGCAACTACCCTCTCCATAATTTTGCTCCCTACTGAAGTCAAGCTAACTGGCCTATAATTTCCTATTGTACATCTATCGCCCCCCTTATGAATTGGCACCACGAGTCCCTCCCTCCAACCTTCAGGGATCTTACCCTCACTTAAAGACTTTCTACATACATCCCCTAGAAACCTTACCGCGGCATCACCCCCAATTTTAAAAATCTGCACCCCAAGCGTCCTGCCCTGGAGCCTTTCCTACAACCATCTTACCCAACACCCTCTTTACATCCCTATCTGAAATTGTGAGTGGGGTGTCCCCCCTTTCCCCTTGCCACTGCTCTCCTGTATCCCTATTCTCCTGAAACACCCCCCCATAATAGGAATTTAAAGCCTCGCCTTATCCTGGTCGCTAACGTATATCCTTTCCCCTCCCCCTTAAGAGTAGGTATTGCCACCCGTCCTTTTTGTCCCTTAAGTGCTTGTATAAACTTGTCCCGCTGTCCCTAATTCCCGGTCCCCATCCATTAACCTCATCATATAATCGTCCCTAGCGTCAACCTTAGCCCTATCAAGTATCTCCTCCCATTCCTTAAGCTTTTTCTTACCCCTCCCAGTCCTCCGATACTTCCCATACACGCTCCTACATTTTCTCTTCAACCATCTAATTCTTCTATTGTAATAAACCGGATCCCCATTTTCCCTTTTTGCTACCTGCGGTACAAACCTTTCAAAAGAGCCCTAAATATATCAAGAAAACTTTCCCACATCTCATTTACCCCCCTTTCCTCCCGAGACACTCCTCATACATTCTTCCTAATTCTTCTTGCAACCCTTGAACATCTGCCCTATCATACCGCCTCATCAACTTACCCCCAATTTGATCCCCACCTCCCTCGTCACCATGCCCTACTAACGCTAACTCAACTATTGGGACTCTATGGTCACTTATCCCCTCTACAACTCGGACCTGACTAAAACCTCTTCCGGCCTAACTAATATTACATCTAAAATATTATTTCCCCCCTTCCGGTGTCCCTTGTACCCTCCCCTACAGCCTGTATAAACCCCTCATTAACTACCATACAAGCCCACTCCTGCTTCCTACCTCCTACATCCTCTCTCCCCCCTTCCCAATGCACCCCGGGCAAGTTTAGATCCCCTGCTATAACCAACACTCTATCCTTACTACGCACTACTACCTCCTCTAGCTTATTTAAAACCTCCCATTCCCATTATCACTAGGTCTATACACGCCTACCACATCCATGGAAGTTCCCCTCCCCAAGGTAACCCTAACACCCAGCATCTCAACCACCTCATCTGACCACAACAGTCTCCCCCTAAGCTCATGCCTACAAACTATCATCACACCCCCCCATACTTATTTCTATCCCTCCTGAATAATCATACCCTTGACGGCTAACCTCCCCATCATAAATGTCATCATTCAACCATGTTTCCACACACACAATCACATCAGGCTCATATACCTCAATCAGACCCCACAGCTTTTCAACTCTTTCCCCTCCCCTAATACTCCTACAATTAACAGTCATAACCTTAACCCTTGCTTCCTTTCCCCCTTACCCCTCCTGCATGGCCCCCGCCTGGTCACTTAAGATTCTCAGCAACCCTGACAAAAAGTCTCCCAAGTTCCCTACCCCCCTCCTTAACTAAGTGCAATCCGTCCCTTGCCAAGAATCTTCTACCTACCCATGATCTGCTATTTACAAATAACGCACCCTGCTCATCACACACATCAGCCACACACTCATTCACCTCATCTATTAGCTCCCTCCTAATCCCTCTCCCATCCTCCCTATCCAGAATACCAGCCACAACCACCCTTGCCTGCCTATACTTTCCCTGCACCACTGTCACTAACTCCTTCACCCTCCCTGCCACATCCCTTGCATTCACACCCGCACCAAGATCTTTTGTACCACATTCAGCATTTCAAATGTTATTTCAAATGTTGCAATGGATGTTACACACTTAAAATAATTTTTGTGTTTATTTATTTGAGTCTGAGATTTCAACAATATTGATGTTTAATTAACTATTTATCATCAAATTTTCTGAAGTGAGAAAGGTCGGCCATTTTGAATTATTCGATTCCGGGGGTTAGATCTTTACCCCCAAAAAATAGCAGAGGTTAATTTGGGGGTTAAAACTAACCCCAAAACTGCCTAACCTCTTTTTGTGAATACCGAAACGGGGGTTAGCTCGGCTAACCTCCAAATTTAACCTCGATTTTTTTTAACCCCGCTTTGTGAATCCGGGCCCAGGAGGGGCCCGATCGCCGTTGGCTACATCGCCAAGGTGCGATTAGTCCCAAGAAACTTGGCCCCACGAAAAAATATAACTTGATGGATTCATAAGGCTAAACAGCCATACTCTATTTTAGAAAAGATGAGCCCCACACTTCGTGGAAGAACACTTTCTAGCCGTCGACCAAGAGTACTTCACTCCCCACAGTTCCCGGTGGAAGAGAACGACCAACGATTTCTTCTCCCAGCCCTAACCTCAACTGTCAAAATGAACAAAACGTCACTTCCGTCACAGTAGGAGTACGGACTGCGCGAGCCCGAACGCGCGCAATACAAAATGCCAAACTTAGGCTAAAACTCAAAACAAAGTCGCCCATGTACGGTGGTGCCCTCCGACGGCAGCACGTCGTACCACGGCGCGGAGATAGAGCGGCAGATACGGAAGCGTTCCCAGACGTTACACCGGAAATGGACTGCACAAGACCGTTCGTAGAATTACCATTTGTGCGGGAAAACGTGCCCGTGAAGTTCACTGTTGCACAGTAGAACTTGAAAAAATGGAACCGGTTTCCGGGTACCCGATGTCATCACTAATTTTATTGGGCAATCAAAAGACTTAAGATAATTTTAATGCACAAGTTTACTTTGCACACAATTTGAAGAATGTAGCCTATGTGTATTGTTAAAGTGCATTTTTATATGCATTTGTTAAAAGAGTTTAAAATTAAAATAACAAAATATCTACTTTAAAATGCCTTTCAAGGAATGTAACTTCTTTAAAACAAACTCAATACTGCAGTAAAAATTTGAAGATGCAATTGTATCAAAGCTTTATAAAGGGTTGGCCTCCAAAGAGCAGCAAGGTCACTGCATGAATATAAACTGTAATGATGTATGTAAATAAAAGTAATCAATAATATAAAAATGATCAACCTGAACAATAAAATTACTGTGAGCAGGTAGAGCGACTCCTTAATCAAGAATTGCTTCGCTCGTGTCACACATTGGACTCGTGTTGTTCACAACCTCATTACTCCTTACCTTACCTCACCGTACTTACCAAAATTAAAAACAGGGTTGGGTAAGGCTGTGTTCTTAAAGATTATATAAATTCATACTCAATAAATATAATGCATTTAGAATGCAATGAGAAAAGAATACAATATGTCGTCAACATTGTAATTGCACTAAGTGGGGCACAGCATTAACAAAATAAACAAACCACAATAAAGTTGGCAACAATAGTAACCTGACAGTATATTACACGCCAGTCTAAACAATGAGGGCATTCAATCTCAACACACCACAGGTTCACCCAGATTGTAGGTTGAATGAGAATGCATATAAGTTTACCCGGAACACTGTCGGTACATTGGCAATAAGATGTCGGATCACAGAGATTGATACCCGATATCGAATACGAATGATCTATCTTCCGCTCAAAAAGATCACTCGACCAAGTCTCCTTAATCTTCCCAGTCATCTGAGGCAATCAGATTCGATTATATTATAGGAATGGTCTTCAGTAATTAACTGGAGATGAAGGTTTTCTTTTTGAACTCGAGTGTAGTGATCTTCCATATGGGAAAAAATAATCTCGCTCCAGCGATAGCGAAAGATCTAGGTGATTCAGCTTTGGACAGGAAACCAATAGACGTTCTATGGAATCTTGAGATAGACGAGGAATAACGTTGTATGCTCGGCATTTGGAAAACTTAGCCATTCCAGTTCAGTCAACGGTTAACCTAAGAATATCAGCAAGGACGCCCCTGGATTTGTGGAAATAAAAGTTTTCAATTAGAATCTGTTTTAAGCCCTTTGCGCACAGAATGATCTGAAGCAAGAGCAGAATGTCCCACCCTTGTCTTGGTGACACCCCCAGCCGCTCTAGGTGACGGAACATGGGGGGAGACGAAGTGAGCGACACTTCAGGAGGCAGAACCGGAGACCGGTAAGATAGATTATCATAACGATGACCATCAAAACTAAACGATAACTCAAAGATCGAAAGCACCTAAAGTTTAGGAAAGTTTAAGCCAATTGTGTAAATATCATCGAAGGTTGTGTCCAAAACCCATTCACATTCTTCCAATATTGTTTCGTAAGATTCCTTCCCACGACTTTTCTCGTGATTGTGCTTCCCACTAAATGCTCCATCACAGAACGAGCCCTTCTCATCTGAAAGGGCCCTGCCCTAAAATTCGCCTGAATTCGAGACACATGTAGTCATCTCTAGTTAATTATATGTTTACCGCTCTTCGAGAGGAGCTAGTGAAAACAGGAATTCCGCCATCTGACAATACAAACATGACCAGGTTGGTGGCAATCAGATTAGATGGGTGCATGCTAAATGCTCCTCAAAATACCAACTATTGAGTAATCGTGAGTGCACGTGATTGCTGTTAACGCGAGTAGGCCTAGTCGTGAGCGAATTAAATAAAAATGATGTTATTCGTGCGTTTGGGCATACAGAAAATGAGTTTATGTGATGTGAGTGAAAAATAAATCACACGATCACCTCTAGCCCATATTAAAGTGATTATCCTATCTTAAAACACGTATTAATCATTAATATTCAGACGCTTATTTGAATACAAAAAAAAACGGACAATTCTGCCGTTAATTTTTTTTATACTGAAGTCTTGTGTCTTGGCCACGCCTCCTCGCGTGACGTCAACTGTTGTTGCATGCGGGCAAGGCAAGCGTGGTGTGTAAGTGTAGTCAGTCTTGCACGGCAATCGATATACTTGCAGCATCTTCCGCATTCTATTTTGGCGTTATTTTGTATTTTTGGTTATCGGGGGCAAAACAATATTTATTTGAACCTGAGTTGAGTTTCAAGCAGATTGAAAGAAAAAACTGTGGCGGCAGGCAGCTGAGAATAGGGCAGTACAGTAGGCCAAAACAAAAACCATAACAATTCCTTAGGGGGCCTACTGTTACAAATGGGCACTGCCCAGTGGCAACTCCCCAGAGACCTAATTACTTGCCCTCCCCCAAACACGATCTAAATTCCCTCAAAGACCCACTAGCTACAACATCGGGCAGACAAGTCATTCCACTCCCTAAAAGAGTCCTTTCCAAGAAAACCATACCAACCCAGATCCGTTCCAACTACTTTCCGCTCGAACTTCCATGAATGATCCCTTAACCCTGTAAAGCCCTCCTGCGACCTTTCATAGAATAGGCCTAACTTTATTAATCTTGACGTGAACATGGATGTCCCCCCACCCCCCATTTCCCCTAACCGCCCTTCTTCTACCCTCTATGACTAGGTTTTTACTGCAAACATTTTATGCGGGTTGGTCCAAAACGCGGGTAATTTTTATGATGTCAACACAATGAGTTGCAACGCTATTGGGATTTCAACTCACGAGTTTCTTGAGTAACAACGTTGATACGCTCGTTCATGTAAACGACAAACGATGGAAGGGAAAAACTACCTAAGGATGAAAGAGGGAACTAAATGAAGAGAAGAAGATAGGAAAAACTTGCCACCGAGTAATTGGGTCAATAGCATTCAGGCCCCCGGCCCGAGAGGGCCCTGAAGGGGCCCCCGTGGACATAACGTACAAAAAAAAAGTTTTTGTCTTGTTAGAAGTTATTTTGTGTTCTTCTTGGTAATGTTTTGTTTACATTTTCCAAATTTCACTTTCAAAAAAAAAATAACATTTTCCAAAAGTAGAACACGTCCAACAACTGTTTATATCTCGCCATTTATACAAAAGCTTTATACGAACTACTGTGTTGTGAGTTGAGGGTTTTGTTGTTGTGGTGTAATGCATTGTGCTTTTTCTGTTCTGTTGAACTTACTCAAACTGGACTGTTTACCAACCTGATATTTCATATAAATTTGTTCTTACCGTACCTTGTACCCAAGTCACATTTTGAACGAGTTTTTTCTAAACTTAAAATAGTCAAAAATCGACTTCGGTCGTCTTTAGGCCAAGATCTTATGTCCAGTCTGCTTTTATTAATGTTTGAGAGGTATTTATTTTTTGATTTGGGCAAAATAAAATAATAGATGAAGTAGCTTTAACAAGTGAGTTTGCTTACAAAGAAACTGTTACTTTAAAGGGCTATGGGAGTAAAATGTCGAATCATCTCAGTTAAGTTAAGCCCCTTCTATTCTAGTATAACATTGTAAACTGTTAAATACACAGGATTTTAAAAAAAAAGGTTAGTATTATTTTTCTAATCCCTAAAATCCGTTTGTCATTATTTTTACACAAATAATTTTGACATAATTCATTAATGCTTTGGTGTAAATAAAATCCAACCAAATACAAAAATTTGTAAAAAAAAACGGCAGCCAAGCTCTCCTTCAAAAGTCTTCGGCTGTGAATGCTGTGAGATATAGAAGTTGAGCCAAGCTTTTTATTCTTTCTCCCTAGTTTCGCTTTTAAAATAAGTAAGATCATTTTGCCTGTTGACGAGCGCCAAGCCAACGATTTTTGTGGTAAAAAAGTAAAAATTTTAAACTCGAAATCATAAAAAAAATTCTTGGCCATGAACCAAATTCAATGGCCAAGTCATTTTTTTATGATTTCGAGTTTAAAAATTTTACTTTTTTACCACAAAAATCGTTGGCTTGGCGCTCGTCAACAGGCGAAATGATCTTACTTATTTTAAAAGCGAAACTAGGGAGAAAGAATAAAAAGCTTGGCTCAACTTCTATATCTCACAGCATTTACAGCCGAAGATTTTTGAAGGAGAGCTTGGCTGCCGTTTTTTTTTTACAAATTTTTGTATTTGGTTGGATATTACATCTTTTTGTTGTTCGTTCGCTATCAAGGTGTGAATGATTAAATTTGTTGAGTTCAAAGTTGTTTTTTTACATTTTTGGGCCCACGGTCCCCCCAAAGATACCCCTTAAATAAATAAATAAATACATTTTTATTTACAGACTACCCACTCAGTTATATAACTGATTTTCAGTGGGGGACTTTAAATCAAAGCGACCAAGCCAACCCTGCAGGCCCCGACGCAATCGACGAGTGAGCGATAACCAACCAAAGATCGATATTTTTAATAGGAAATATATCAATCAGTGGTATGGACAGTGCGAACACCCGCGGATCCACGCCAGAATCGACAAGGCCGATTCAGAACAACTCTGAAATTTATTATGTGCTTCGTTGCTAGGACGGCTCCAAAGTCACCGTTTACAAACTCCTAAGACAAGAACTGATAGACTTAAGTCCAAATCAGAAGTTAAAAAACTTCTGACTTTAGCGGGAATCGAACCCTGGCCCTTCTGCATTGGAAGCAGATACGCTAACAACAAGACCAACACACTAGCATAAGCACTAGATATTTATAATGGTTAAGAGCATGTTTAATTTCAAGCTTGTATACAAATTACTGGGTCATTCTCAAATAAAATGACCCTTGTGCTGTCCCACCTTAATATTATTTTTTTTTTAGATCAAGATATTGATTTGCATAAATTTTGGTTGTACATTTTCAGAATACTTATAGTTTTTATTAGCTCCATGAATTTTTGCACTTCTATCTTGTAAGGTTGACCTTTAATTCAATGTCGGGTATTGCAAAATGTGTTAAAACCCATGTCCCTATCCTCAAAACCAGAAGTGTTTTTGTAAAATGTTTGACTTTAAGACTAAAATTTATTTAGTCTCTAGATTGGAATTAATGCAGAAATAACAGTTAATAACTGTGTGTTAGTGACTTTTTTTAACAATTTACATTTTCAAACAATAACTAGTGGAAAGTGTTTGTCCCTAATGTGGCAATCATAATAATGTCATGACTGTTACCATTGTAAAAGAGTTTAAATAATTTTTCAAGAAGGCAGTGGATCAATCTAGAAGAAGAAGAAGAAGAACAGCTCCTGACATGGCATCATGGAAGTTTGGTTTGTTTTGACATGAGAACTCTTTAAAATTGAAAAGTAAACATTTTAACGGTGAGTATTTTAATTCAATGTCATGAATGTTACCAAGATAAAACAATTTAATTTGTATTTAATATTTTATTTAACATTTGAGTTAAGTTACAATCAAGTTCCAGCTCATAGCAAACATAACCCTACTTTTTCAAATGGGATTGTTAACAGCTAATGAATTAATGAAGTTGAAATGTCATGTATGTTACTTGTCAGGTATGTTACTTTCAAAAAGTAACATTACCAAGGGCATCGTGGATTACTGCATTAATTTCCTGCAACTGTAGATGTGTTTTGAAGGGAGAGGTTGTAATTCATTGCCATACTCAAAAGTAACAAAACACTTGTTTTTATTGATTTTCAGTGATCACTTGTCAAGAATGTTACTTTTTGTCAAGACCGTTACCCGTAGTGTCTCTTTACTTTAAACTCAACACAAACTTGTTGGATTAGATGGATTTTATCTTTAGGTTGACTGATTTGTACACTAACAAGCAACATGATCTTAGAAAAAAATTATTACTGTTAGAAAAGTAACTTTTTTGTCAAGACTGTTACTTTTTGTCAACACCGTTACCCGATCTAATTATTAAATTAAGTCTTATTTAAAGTTTAAAATAACTGAATCACATTTTTAATCTTATTTATAATATTAATACTTCATTGCTAACAGTGATCTTGATAAAATTTGATTTGCCATTTGTCCATTATTAGTAAGTTAATTACCAGGTTTTGAAATTTGAGTAACATTCTTGACATTTTGGTATTATAAAAAGTGATTAAAATAAAAATGTATATTTTATTGATTGTATTAGTTTTGTGTAATAATGTAACTAAAACTATTGTGCACATGAATATAGATTTAATAAATAACTTCTTACATCAATTGTCACTTTTATGTCCGGTAACAGTCATGACATTTTCGTACACTTGGATTGATGAAAATGCTTGTATGTAAAACATTTTTGTTTTTTAGATAAACCCTTTTAGGGCTGTAAGAACAAATTATTGGATAATGTATTGTTAAAGGAGGCATCCAATTTTATGTTATAATTTTTTCTTGCAAGCATTTTTTTCAATATGGTCATTACGTTTGAGAATGACCCTACTACGCCTGAGTAATAACGCGTTTTGATTTTGCTAGGACGGCTCCAAAGTCACCGTTTACAAACTCCTAAGACAAGAACTGATAGACTTAAGTCCAAATCAGAAGTTAAAAAACTTCTGACTTTAGCGGGAATTGAACCCTGGCCCTTCTGCATTGGAAGCAGATACGCTAACAACAAGACCAACGCACTAGCATAAGCACTTGATATTTGTAATGGTTAAGAGCATGTTTAATTTCAAGCTTGTACAAATTACTACGCCTGAGTAATTACGTGTTTTGATTTTGATTTTGATTTTGATTTTCCCCGGTCCCAATTGCCCGGTTTTTGTTATATGAGGTACATCTGAGTGTGGCCCAAGTTTCAAAGTTCTAAGATGAACAAACATCCTAATGTTATGTTCTTAAGGTTTTTCTTTATTTAAAGAAGTGTAAATTATAAAAGTTTTGTTTTTTTTATAGATGAAATGTGAAAGGAATTACAAGGAAGATTTTACAGCAAAAGTCATTCAAATTGTTTAGGTTAAACTTAAGATTCATTACTTTTTGTAGTTTGTTTTGGTCCAAGCTTGAACCTGTATGATGGGCCTTGTATTTTGACATTGATTATAAAAGTATGGAACGAGTAACGAAGAGCAGATACTTCTATAACTCATCTCTATCTGCAGTTCACAATCAAGCTCTTCCTGTGAACCTAACTGGCACAAACAAAAGTCCAGGTAAGGTACCAATATGCATAATGGCCACCTCTGTTCAGTCGTCTAGTGATTCACTCTCCACTTGTAATATCGATTATAACAGGAACTTGTGCATTTTATCTCATAATAACCAGTCCCAGTGCTCTCTACAATTAAGTGACACATGTGCATCAATGAATTTACGTCATAACTATCGGCCGTGCGTCGTCAAGGATGATCAGTGTAGACCTAGGGCCTCCTCGTGTGCGCCCATGTGCTGTGAACCCTCGCCTGTAACGCAAGCATATCTTCCTACATCTCGACCGCTCGGCATCAATGAATTCGAATGCAAACTCCCTCACCATGACATAGTACGCAATCTACAATTGCTCACTGACAAAGTCTGCCTACTCGAGGCATTAATCACATCCATAAATGACAGCCATAACCTCAAAAGCGTGGTAGTAGGCAAACCGGAAGTTTTACCTCACAGCCATAGTGAGAAATACCACAGCCTACCTCTATGTGTTGCAACTACCTGTGACACTGTAAGAGCGAGATGCAAAGACTTCAAATCACCGCAGTCTGGATGTATCAAACCGGCACAAACAGACCAAGTACTACAACGTCCCCCAAAAATTAGGCCTACGCTTGTACCAAGCCTACCACAGTACCGTGAGCAGCACAATCCGAGGACTAGCAGGCCTGCACAGACTAAATACCTACAGCCTACAATCCAAACGGAACCCAATAGTAGGCCAAAGACAAACTCAGACAGTAGACCTAAGACTTCAAGTGGGTCAACACCACCACCAGCTCCTGTGAGTGTGTGGAACAAGCTTGAGACTGATCTACAGCCTAAGCCGTTCTGCTACCCAAACAGGTATGGACCGCTTGCCGTAGACGAAGAAGAGGAAAACTTTCCAACTCTTCCAAATATTTCAAACAAAAATCGTAGGCCTAAAAATCGATCAACACATAGGCCCCCTACTGTCATACATAGGCCTACCTCAAAACAGGCCGAAACTGTGGTGGTTGGTGAAAACACGGTGGTCATCAGTGACTCTATGTTTACCGGATGTAAATTCCTATTAGACAAAGAAAATGGGCCTAGACCCTATCACCTAGACCTTCACCCAGGCATAATGCCACACCAGTTGGACATACTATTACAGCAGTCAATACCCGTCCCTGATGTGAAAGTTATGACAATCATCTTACACTGCGGAACAAACTCACTTGGCAAACAAAGCAATCGACAAATTGCTGATGCAATCTATCAGCTAGTTTCAACAGTGCGGAAATTATTTCCGAATGCACAGGTGGCATACACCAGCATTATATACAGAAAAGATGTACCGAAGAGTGAAATTGATGACGTCAATGAGGAAATCCGGTGGATTTGCACTACTTATGGCATAACCTACGTAGAATCAAACAAGTCAATTTCACAAAGTGATATAAGTAGAGGGGGACTTCATCCCAACAGCAGGGTAGTGAAAAACTAAACACCTTGATTATGGAAATCATCTCCACACTAAGCTGGCGGCCAATGCTGCATCCTTCCGTCAGTGTCAATGTACCCAAGAACCACAGTCGCTACTCAGCACTCTCAGGTGTGGGTCAGCCCCAACCTCTGACTGCAATGAAAGCAGAGAGTCTGCCGCTGACAACATCCGATCTGCAAGTAACCTGCTCCCTAATCTAGCAAAACCATTTCCAATTCCAGCCCGCCACACTAACAATCCATCTAAGTCTACAAAGTCTCAGACTCCACTTCTTCAAATCCCACCACTACCACTCCCACTACCAACCTCTCCCACAGCTACCGCCATATCCCAGAATCGTGTACCAGTTCTTCTTCCAATGCATCCAAACGACACTACTCAGTGTCAGAGGCCCACTGTAGTGGAAATAGAGGGTAATATTTTTCAAACCCCTAAATCCATCCCTCTTGCCCACTGTGTGGCGGCCGACCTCAGCATGTACAGGGGCATCGCTGTCTGCTTTAAAGATAGATTCGGCCATGTCGAGGAACTCGCCAACCAGTACAAAGGGGTTGGTGAGATGGCCACTCTGCACTCTAAAAGGAGACTACTATTCTACATGATAACGAAATATAGATCACAAGACAAACCGCTGGTAAAAGACCTCCTGAATTCGTTAAAGCAAAAGAGATTTTTGCGATTACTATCACATACCGACTGTAGCCATGCCGCGGATTGGGTGCGGCCTCGACAGAAAAAAAGTCTTCTTTTCTACATTAGTCAAGAATATAATCAAAAACGTCTTCAAGAAATCGAAAACCCAAATCTTAATATATAGACTTAAAGCTAACACAAGTGAGTCAGCAGCCCACAACACCGAGGAGCCAATTGGCGGCATCAACGTGCAAATGCTAAGTCCTGCGGCCATCACCGAAACTCTAGTGGGTACAGCGGAAATCACTGCCCCAAACGCGGAATCTTTGCTTGATCAAGTACTAAGCCCTGCTGATGCCGCTGCGAATTCAGAAGCTGCAACGTTGACTGCTGCCCACTACACGGAGTCCCCACCGCGCCCAGCGGCAGTCCCCCGAACTCCAACCGATGCAGCAGAAGCTACTGCGCCCTACGCGGAGTCTCTGCTTGACCCATCACTGAGCCTAGCTATTGTCGCTGAGACATCCGAGACGGCTCACACTTCTACTTGTAACCAGGACACTGTGTTGTCAAAACGTTGGAGGAGGAGCCAGCACCGGTGCATTCATCTGGGACGCCCGATACCTCTAATTGCGTGCAGGGCAGTGTTTTGTCACGTACGTTGGAGGAGAAGCAAGCACAAGTGTTATCGTCTGAGACGGCCCTCATCTCCACTATTGAACAGGACACTGTACATTCCAGTACAATTGAAGAGAAGACAACACAGGTGATATCATCTGAGACGGCCTTTACTTTTGGACAGGATGCTACACCAGCTCCTAGAAGTCAAGCAACTTACTTCCACAACATGACAACCCGAAGTAGTGGTATACGTCAGTTTTCCAATTGTAATTATTAACAATTACGGGAATTAATGATAAGTGAGGGTCTCGGTCAGAAACTTAAAATTTAAAAAACCATGGTCCCCCAGAGAGTTAGTTGAAATTCTTACTGATCATTATCGGAAGAAACAAAACAGGCATCACATAATGTTAGATCTCCACCACTCCATTTAAAGTCATCTAAATACATCAATAAAAAATCCAAATCTAAGCCTAGTTGACTAGCTACACCAACCCATAATGCCTTTATTGTAACTAATAAAACACAGATAATAAAACTCCCCACATTAGCCTAAACACACTAACTTTCTCACACCCCATAGACATGCCAACAACCATGCCCTCCTATTCTATAAACTCTCAATCCAAAAATCAAACCTTAAAAAACACCAAACAAGCAAAATGTTTCTAAACTATCGGCTAATATAACAATCCTAAGTCTAAACATCCGCTCCATGCGCAATAAAATGGAAGAGCTAGAAACTCTGATCCATAATAACTCAGCCGACGTAATATGTATATCTGAACATTGGCTCGAATCATCAGAAATCAACCTCCTCTGCATACCAGGTATCTCTAACATAAGCATCTATTGTCGACCAACCCATAAACATGGCGGGGTAGCTATATTTGCGAAACCTCATCTTAACATAGTTCCTCTTCCACAACTTCAATTAATATGCTCAGAATTTGACTTTGAATGCACTGGATGTTGTTTGAAACTAACCAACTCACAAATTATGATATTTTCAATTTATAGATCACCCAATGGAGATGTAAATCTCTTCTTGGGCAATCTCCAGGATACCCTTGTTAAACAACCAAACAATTTCCAAAAGCAGAAATTGCTCTTTGCGGAGATTTCAACATTAACATGTTATTAAAATCTACCGCACAGACACGCCTCCTAGACATGATCGAATCTTTTAACATGGTTGCTTCCATCAACACTCCTACTTGTATACTTGGCAATAGTAGTACCCTCCTTGATAATATATTCACTTCACTGAATCAATCCTGTTATAATACCAAACTATTGCATCCACACTTCTCAGATCATGCAGCCATTCTTCTAGAAATTAAATCGCAAGAGCATTCCTCCCCACAATTTAGTGAAAAAGGAAATTCAATAAAACAAATATCAACTTTTTCCTAAAGCTACTCGATGAAGAAGAATGGCCTAATACATACTCGGGACGCAAACGATGCACTAAATACCTTACTAAATGGGTCATTCTCAAACGTAATGACCATATTGAAAAAAATGCTTGCAAGAAAAAATTATAACATAAAATTGGATGCCTCCTTTAACAATACATTATCCAATAATTTGTTCTTACAGCCCTAAAAGGGTTTATCTAAAAAAACAATTTTTTTTTACATACAAGCATTTTCATCAATCCAAGTGTACGAAAATGTCATGACTGTTACCGGACATAAAAGTGACAATTGATGTAAGAAGTTATTTATTAAATCTATATTCATGTGCACAATAGTTTTAGTTACATTATCACACAAAACTAATACATTCAATAAAATATACATTTTTATTTTAATCACTTTTTAGTTTTTATAATACTAAAATGTCAAGAATGTTACTCAAATTTCAAAACCTGGTAATTAACTTACTAATAATGGACAAATGGCAAATCAAATTTTATCAAGATCTATATATAAATATTTTATTTATAAATAAGATTAAAAATGTGATTCAGTTATTTTAAACTTTAAATAAGACTTAATTTAATAATTAGCTCGGGTAACGGTGTTGACAAAAAGTAACAGTCTTGACAAAAAAGTTACTTTTCTAACAGTAATAATTTTTTTTCTAAGATCATGTTGCTTGTTAGTGTACAAATCAGTCAACCTAAAGATAAAATCCATCTAATCCAACAGTTTGTGTTGAGTTTAAAGTAAAGAGACACTACGGGTAACGGTCTTGACAAAAAGTAACATTCTTGACAGTGATCACTGAAAATCAATAAAAACAAGTGTTTTGTTACTTTTGAGTATGGCAATGAATTACAACCTCTCCCTTCAAAACACATCTACAGTTGCAGGAAATTAATGCAGTAATCCACGATGCCCTTGGTAATGTTACTTTTTGAAAGTAACATACCTGACAAGTAACATGCATGACATTTCAACTTCATTAATTCATTAGCTGTAACAATCCCATTTGAAAAAGTAGGGTTTATGTTTGCTATGAGCTGGAACTTGATTGTAACTTAACTCAATTGCTAAATAAAGTATTAAATACAAATTAAATTGTTTTATCTTGGTAACATTCATGACATTGAATTAAAATACTCACCGTTAAAATGTTACTTTTCAATTTTAAAGAGTTCTCATGTCAAAACAAACCAAACTTCCATGATGCCATGTCAGGAGCTGTTCTTCTTCTTCTTCTTCTAGATTGATCCACTGCCTTCTTGAAAAATTATTTAAACTCTTTTACAATGGTAACAGTCATGACATTATTATGATTGCCACATTAGGGACAAACACTTTCCACTAGTTATTGTTTGAAAATGTAAATTGTTAAAAAAAGTCACTAACACACAGTTATTAACTGTTATTTCTGCATTAATTCCAATCTAGAGACTAAATAAATTTTAGTCTTAAAGTCAAACATTTTACAAAAACACTTCTGGTTTGCGGATAGGGACATGGGTTTTAACACATTTTGCAATAACCGACATTGAATTAAAGGTCAACCTTACAAGATAGAAGTGCAAAAATTCATGGAGCTAATAAAAACTATAAGTATTCTGAAATGTACAACCAAAATTTATGCAAATCAATATCTTGATCTAAAAAAAAAATAATATTAAGGTGGGACAGCACAAGGGTCATTTTATTTGAGAATGACCCAAATACATTCCTAAGTCTTTTTAACAAAGCTTTTCCTAAAACTCGTCAAAAACCACAACAAACCTGACCCAAGTCCTTGGATTCCCAAAGAGCTACGGGAAGAAGGCAAACATCTCAGAAATCTATATCAGATGCATAAACTACACCCTCCCAGTTCAAACTACTCTGACGATTATAAAGCCCTCAAGAAAATTCACTCCCTCAAACTTAGAAACACCAAAAAACAATTTTATTCACAAAAAATTGAAAGGGCTGACAATAAAGCAAGAGCATCATGGCAGCTAATAAAATCACAATCTTTAGCCCCACAATCGCGTGATGACCTTTTGCTAAACATAGAAGGCTCACTAGTGTCAGATCCGAACATAATATCAAAACTATTTAAATAACTACTTTATAGAAGCGGGAATTAAAACAGACCACAACTTCATCATAATATTGCCAATGCCCCCCACAACAACAATCCCTCAAATCACTCAGTCAATGTTTCTTTTCGACACCACCTCAACAAAATTGCAAAAATTATTAAATCGTTAGGTAACAAACAATCTTCCGGACTAGACGATGTCCCCACTGCAATTTTATCAAAATGTTACAAATCCATTTCCATTCCCCTATCATTAATAATAAACAAATCATTTGAAACTGGTATTTTCCCTTCAAAGCTGAAAGAAGCTAAAGTTTTTCCCACTTTAT
Organism: Sweltsa coloradensis; assembly: GCA_024449915.1. Classification (NCBI taxonomy): domain Eukaryota; kingdom Metazoa; phylum Arthropoda; class Insecta; order Plecoptera; family Chloroperlidae; genus Sweltsa; species Sweltsa coloradensis. The sequence goes on along the minus strand of JAMZAV010002785.1, from coordinate 5,314 downwards.
AAGAAAAAGGGTTCTCTAAACGACCCAAACAACTTTCGCCCAATATCTCTTCTCTCTTCCTTCTCAAAAATCTTTGAAAAAGCCTTTTATGCCCGCTTAACCTCTTTTATATCCAAGCACAATATAATATCACTAACCCAACATGGTTTCCAAAAAGGCAAATAAACTACCACAGCTATTTTTTCACTTCTTACAACTATCCACGATGCACTTGATAAAGGAGACGTTCCCATAGGCATTTTTTACGATCTAAGTAAAGCATTTGACACCATCGATCACTCTATCCTACTATACAAATTAGAATCAATGGGAATCAGAGGCCAGGCCCACTCCTGGATCTCCTCTTACCTATCTGACCGGTCAAATAGTCGAAATCCGCAAACTCAAAAATAACACCTACCACCCTTTTCATTCTCACCGCTGATCCTGAAAAGTGGTGTCCCACAAGGAACCATTCTTGGACCACCCTTCTTCCTCCTTTATGTCAACGATATGCCAGATGTTTCACCACTGGTATAAATAACACAAATACGTCGATGATTTCAGCCATATACTCACAGCACAAAAAAGGGAAAAACTTTAGCACCACTCTCACAAATGTCCAACGAACAAACTTCCATAATGTCACAATACTGTAACAAAAACCTCCTTTCTCTTCAACCGTCAAAAACGGTGTATTTAAACTTCACTCACAAGTTCCACCCACCGAAAGCCTCCTCATTCGCATCTCATCTAAGAGCATTGCCTGCTCTGACGCCATCAAGTTCCTGGGTCTACATATGACTGACACTCTTGATTGGACAGACCACATAGACGCTGTTTGCTCAAAGATAAAGAGTGGATGTTTCCTCCTCAGAAGAATTAAAGCCCTAGTCAGCCACAACGTCCTTATTCTCATATACCTGCTCACATCCACTCACCACATATCATACGGACTTATTTTCTGGGGAAACTCGCCACAAGCTATAAGAGTTTTTAGATTACAAAAACGGGCCATTCGAATTATAGTAGGAGCCTCTTGGCGTACCTCGTGCAGAAATATCTTCCCCACCCAAAAAATCTTGACCTTAGCAAGTAGCTACTTTGATACAACTTGCAGCAGTCTTTGTCAAATCAAACCCTCACCTCTTCAAATTAACTCAACGATTCATGACCATGATACACGATCGCAATCAAAAATTCATGTCCCCAAATCATAATACAACGCGTTTCTCTAAAGGACCTCATTACCAATGTCTAACAATCTTCAATCATATACCCCCCGAACTTAAAACTATACAATCCCTCTCCTCTTTTAACATATACATTGAAATCATTTCTTATACAGCGTTGCTTCTCCACCATCAATGAATAGCTTCATCCAGCTGACGTTTACATTCATCTTGTGCCCGAAAATATAAATACCCCACCCATAGCTTTACACTCAACTTTCCTTCACACTCCTGAAACTACTATGTATTTTCATGAATATATTTAATATAATAAACAATTCAATAAAAAAAAAAAAAGTATTATGTATAGAAATAGAAGGAAAGATATTATGAAATTATGAAATGTATATTTTAATGTATATTTTTTATAAAATTGTTAACAATTATGTATTACTCTCCATAGGCTAGGCTATTCACTTTCTCTAAAAAGAGTTATACTTATGCAATGTATGAGTCAAGGTGAATAAAGTTATTGTTATAGCGTATTATTCATAAGAGTACGGAATTACCTACTTTTGATAATTTTGGTTTTTTCCGGTACCCGTTAACCATTTTGCTTTCCATATTCAAAAGTGATAAAGAATGAGAGATATCAAAATTATTCCACGTTTGAAACATCTCAGTTGTAGCGTTTTCTTTGAATGATTCATTTCTTAAAGTTCAGATATGTTTTTTTGTCATTTTTGGGCCCATGGTCATCCCAATTTAGCCCCTTGTGTTTTGGACGCAAGATATTTATAATGGTTAATAGCATGTTAAATTTCAAGTTTGTACAAATTACCACGCCTTGGTAATTACGCGTTTTGATTATCATCCAAATTTTGATTTTCTCCGGTCCCTGTTACCCGATTTTGGTTTTGAAAGCAAAAGGCACTGCGTCTGAAATACACCTAAGTGTGGTCCAAGTTTCATAGTTCTAAGATTTACCGTTTTCTCTGTAGGCTAAAGAACTCTCCGCGGAGAACTGCCACCCACCCACCCAACCACCAGCCACCAGCCACCAGCCAGCCTTAAGGAATTTGACGATGTTGAGAGCCTTTTTTAACACAGAACGAGTTGTCGGATCGGGTTGATTTTTTTTTTGGTATGTCATGGACCACATACCAGGTCATATACCGAGTTTCAAGATTGTAACTCTTTCGGGGCGGCGTGTGCAGATAGCTGAAAACCCCCCAACTCTTGTAGGTGTATATAGGGCCGGAGTTCGGTGTCGCCTAAGCATCGCATCGCTTGTCTGCCGGGCGACGACCGTCGCCCTAGATACTGCACTTTAGTTTGAACTCTGTTGTAATTATTGGCAGTTCTACAGCATGTGTTTTGTAGTGTTGTGGTATCCTAAAAATACTGTGAATTTCTTATTTTAATAAATAATAAAGTCAACAAAAGTCGAAAATCATAATATTCGTATAAGAACCTAGCTGAATATCTTCTTCTTTATAAGTGCCAAAATAGCGTAAAAACGCGTTTTCATTGTTTTCAAGCACCTAATTTTCAAAAAAATTCCGGGGAGGGCCCCTTTACAGGTTTTAGCTGAGGACCCCAAATGGTACCAGTCCGGGCCTGATAGCATTGAAGAAAGAAATACAAAAAAATACACAACGTCAAGTCCGCATGCGGTACTGAAGGCGTGTGCCCAACAACGCTGCAGGTGTGAAGGCTAGAAACTAATACCTTACAACAGTAATTGTATGCACATTAAAACGTACCGTGAGTAACCTTCGTTCAACACAAGTTAATTTAACTCTAGTAATAAAAACCAGGGGGTCTAATGACTAGGGGTCCAGGAAATATATTTTTTGAATGAAAAAATTATGCTCATTGAAATTCAAATTAGTATGCTTATTTTGCTTTTCCGTAATTTTTTAAAACTTCACTAAATGGTTTTTCACTGCGTTTAAAAAAATTGGAAAATTTAAACAACCCCAAACACTCCATGTGATTTTTCAGAATTTGACAGTAAATTGGGCATCTTCTGTGGTTTTATGTCAGGGAAGTCAACAGTCAAACGGCTAGCATTTTAGAAAAGTTTTTTTCTGTTGCCCCCCGGTGGCTAAATTGAAAGGCTATGGCATTTCGGGCCGGAAAATTTCTGGGTTCGACCCCAGTCGGGGAAAAATTTTTACACAACTACTATGAATCAATAACTATGCCCTTGCGGCTTATGTTTAAAAACCTTTACAGTAAGATCTCTCTTTCCGATCTCCTCTTATCGTTTTTTCCGTGAAAACCGAGCCGCCAAAAAAAAAAAAAAAAAAATTAAAAAGTTTTAAAACGTAAAAAAAACATAAAAAAATTAAAGACGCCGCGCCGCACTTTTTTGAATGTACTCGATACTTTTTGTGGGTCCCTTACGAGTGAGTGCAAAGAAGATAGATCGGCAATATATCTTGATTTTCGAGCAGGGGGCACAGTGAAACTGGCGTATAGATTTCAGGGGTCAGTGTGCTCGGGCGCATCGGGGGAAAGCGTCAGGCCACCCCCGAGCATATGGGGGCAGTGTGCGTCGGCGCCTGCGGTGCGCAAAAGACCGCCTTTCTCCACACAGCTGTTAAAAGATGGTCGTTTGGAACTAAACTCATTTAAACCGTTTTCACAAAATTTTTAATCACGACGCATTAAATTTTTTTGGGTTATCTTATTAATTTTTCCCAGATTATCTTGCGTCGTGACTTTAGCGGGCATAGTATGAGAGTTTTTCCCCCATAGAAAGAGAGCTAGCCAGGCCTATGTTTGCATTGTAGGCCCAGGCTACTGCGTCGAGTTAGGCCCAGGCCTAGGCCTAGACATACTTTTTATTACGCATGTAGGCCTAATTGTGTACGTGTGTTGTGAGCTTGAATTACAAGTATTAAATCATTTTGTATCCTGTATGAAATGTATCGTGGTTTTATTTTTTTTGTTCCTTTAAACATTTCATGTGTCATATATCATTTTACCCCAAACAGGCTATCTACGAAGCAAAAAAAACAATTGATCCGCGCCATCAGAGTTTTTTGCAAATCCAGGGGGCCCCCGGTCTCATCCAACTCGGATAAAAGAGATCTTATATTCATACACCCCCAATCATGGGAGATGAATTGATTGGATTTATCCCGTGACTTTTAGATTTGACAGCTACATTGCAGTCTTCTGTTGGGTTTTTTGTCATGGAGTCAACAGTCCAAACAGCTAGCATTTAGAAAGGTTTTTTTCTGTTGTCCCGGTGGCTCAATGGGGAGAGCTATGGGACATTAAAAACCGGAGGTTTCTGGGTTCGAACCCCAGTCGGGGCAAACTTTTTTCGAAAATTGTTTTGAAACAAACTGCTTAAAGCAGGTTTAAGCTTTAAAAAACCTTTTAAATTTTTACTCCCAAATCATGGGGGAGAGATGTGATTGGATTTATCCATGTGATCTTTCAGATTTACAGAAAAAATTGCGTCTTCTTTCGTTGGATTTTTGTATGGAGGTCAACATTCACAAAAAACTAGCAGTTTAGTAAAGGTTTTTTTCTGGTTCCCGGGGGGCTAATCAGTAACTATGCAAAGTTAACGGGTTCTGGGTTAAAAACCCCCCTCGGGGAAAAAATTTTACAACAACTGCTATAATCAAAAGTATTTTTTATACCGGTAATATATATTATATATAATAAAAATATATATAAAAATTTTTGATTGGAAAGGGTTGACAGGTTGGGAAAACATGAGAAATAAAGCCCAGCCTGAAGGGCTGGGGGGGAAAAACTTTTCACCTGCATGACAACTGTAGTAATTTAAAGTTGTTCCTTTTATATATATATATTAAAATTTAAGGGCCAAAGGGCAAAAAGTCAAAAAAAAATCATCCCCACAAGTTCTGGTCAAACAAATTGCCTACTTCATTAATCAATAACTGACTGTTTTTCTAAAAACTCTTTCCACATGTTATAATATTCCTGTTAGTTAACTTTTTTTGCATTGGGGCCTTGTTTTTATGTTTGTTTTTTTGTTTTTATTTTGTTTTTGTTTCGTTTCCCTCTGAATGTTTTTGTATATTGGGTTTTTTTTTTCTTTACTTTTTTTTAAAAAATTGGTTTAAAATTATTTCCTTTGAAAAAAAGAAAAAGGGAAATTTTTAAAAATTTTT